>CAJNDS010002710.1:211026-218831 GCA_905221605.1 Symbiodinium natans | reverse complement strand
AAACCCCAAACCCTACGTCCCACAGAGCCAACGTAGGAGGCGGCCGCTGCGCAGCGCCGCGAGGCCGCAGAGGCATGCGATGTCCTTGTACACTTATCTCTCAACATCTTCTCAAGGTTAACCTTTTATTTGTGACAGGGTTATATGTGTACATTTACTTGCATTGTCTATTTACTTTTGCATTTATTCCTGTCTTCCCTCAACATCAGGGCCTCTCTCCCTGAACTCGCTTTGACTTTGTTTTGCCTTTCTTTGCCCTCCTTCTCGTTGAAGCAGGTCCGGCTGCTGGAGGCTGAGCTGCATGCAGCTCGCACAAGCCCGCTGGCCGCGCCGCCCAAATCTTTTTGCCTTCCCTAAGCCCGAAACGCTAGACCCCCTAAACCCCAAACCCTACATCCTAAACCCTAACTCCAAACCCTAAACCCTAAACCCTAAACCCTACACCCTAAACCCTAAACCCTAAACCCTAAACCCTAAACCCTAAACCCTAAACCCTAAAAACCCTAAACCCTAAACCCTAAATCCTAAACCCTAAACCCTAAACCCTGAGCAGCTTGCGATGAGCATTTGGAATGTCAGAGGCAGCTTGGCTCCGGGGCCCCGTCTCTTGCATCGAGCACGAGGCCATCACTACTATTTGCTTAAGAACCCTAAAAAAATATGAATGATCCCTATATGACCCCCCAATAAGGAAGAATGTTTTTGATTTTTCAGGGTTCTTAAGCAACTAGTAGATCATGCTGCGGCAGCATTCAGATGATATCAGATGGCTGTAGGAATGCCTAGGAATCTCGAGTGCCGGATGACAGGTCGTGCGGCGCAGATATGCTGCAAAGGTCGGCCCCCGGCTCCTCTGCGCCCCTTTTGCCTGAGCATGACCCGCCTGCCTTGCAGGGAAACATTGTCATGGCCTCGACTTTTTCTCGGAATCTAAACGTCTTGCTCAGAGCCAGCTTCAGCCGCACATGAATTGCGGAGACTTCAGCCTAGTTCGGTCGGCAGTCAGGAATAGTCGGCAAATTCATTGTGCGAAGATTGGCCCAGATGTGGATGTTTGAAGTTGCTAGAGCACACTCGTTGAGTGAACGGTGGTCTGTGCAGAGCCTGCGAAGTTTCAATTAGGACAGGACACAGGCAGCATGGTGGCTCACTGCCCGTGATGGTTGCCTTGCCCGACTTGCGGAGACCGTCCAGCGCAGGACTATTGGGTTGTTATGGCTGGGTGAGGTGTGTTGCAGAGTGCAGCAGTTTCGCAGTTCGATGTCTTCGTTCGGCTGATGCCTTGGTCGACGAGGCAAGGAGACAAATCGTCCAGTCAGTCTACATGCCGGCTGCAGAGGACGAGGCACCTTTCTTGCGACCCTGTAACTCCTTGCCTTTGAAAAGCGCTTGAGTGTCCCAGCTGGCAAGGAAGGTCCAGTGGATGATGAAGAGGGCGAAGGACATGTGCAAGCATGGAGTGACTCGCAAAATGCGACATCGGCACTCGATGGCCCCAATTTGGAAGCTACATGTTGCAGACGGTTACAGATGTCAAAGATATGTCAGCCTATCTGTTTCAGACCCTGATCCTGCACAGGATGCTCGCGGAGCTTCGCTGACATTCTAGGCAAGCCAGTCAGATTCTCTGAAGGTTGGTACGGATGAGGTATGTGCCAAGAGAATGCTGTGAGTAATCACGTTGGATTGAGGGGTGATTTGAGGGGTCAGTTCTCTCTTTTCCGTTTGGGTTTGATCCTTTCCTCCTGAGGTGAACAAGCGTGTCTTCTTTTTGAGTTTCTCGGTTTGTCTTCGCCCGGTCGCCCTCCCCTCGACCCTTTGTCGGAGTCTTTCTATCAGTCTCCCACGCTTGACTCCAGCATAAGGAACTTGTCTGTGGCGAACGTACATCGCAGGTGTTAATGAGAAGCTTCGTGTAGTTCAGCAGATTGTTGTCAAACATGTGCTTGACTTCCTTTAGCTTGTTTGATGCGCCGCCGTGTTTCGCCCCTGAGTAGGACCAAACTGTGTCATCAAGCGTGTGGACAAGGACCAGAAGGCGGGATCCTCACGCAGTGTGCTGCGATGATGGTCTGCTCCAAACGCCAGCACGAATGCTGTTGTTGTGCACGCGGTGGTCGTTTGTCTGATGCCTCCATCGACGTGATATGGTGGATGGACGAGACCGTTTGCACTGTGACATCGCAGCCCTTGACCCTCCTACCCTTGTCAATGTTGGCTAGTGTCATGGCAGGGTAGCACACTGTCGTTGCACGGAATCCCCAAAAAAGGTGTTCCAAGAGATTTGAGTGGGGCTCGTCTGCGTAGGCTTGTGCCTCGCCCGCGTAGCGTTGCCGAAGCTTTGCGTAGGTTTGCCTGCGCGCAGGCTTGCGTCGGTTTCCTTTGTGCATAAGCTGCGTAAGCTACAGATCCCTGCGGTGCTTGTGCAAGATTATTTCAGGGGAGGAGCATGTTGTTCACATCGGCCCACGAAGTGCCCACCTTGCTAGTTCAGTCGTCATATTCAATACCACCCAGCTGATTTCTTTCGGAGATAGCCAGAGCTTTGGAGATGAAGCTGGCGGAGCTGGACAGGGAATTGAGTTTTCAATGAAAATGCAGCTAGACACTGCGTGATGAAAGTTTGTTCTTGAAGAACGAGGGAGTAATTCCTGCCCAGTGCAACATACGTGATTTTTGTCAGAGGTGCAGTGCAAACTGTTCACTCGCATCAAACATGTTGGTGCATTAATTGGTGTATTTGGTTGATTTGTTTGTTTAGTCTTCTTCTTATTTGTTTCATTATCAGTTTTCTTTGAGTTTTGGGATGGTTTTGATGAACTACTTTTTGCGTCTGTTCTTGAGGTCATCGGCCATGCGGAGCCCGACGAGATGCAGCAAGAGCTAGTGTCAAGCCGGCAGCCCGGTTTAGGGTTTAGGGTTTAAGGTTTAGTAATGGGGTTTAGGGTTTAGGGTTTAGGGTTTTAGGGGGTGCAGATCCATGCAGATCCGTGCAGATCCGTGCAGGTGCACAATATGGGGGTTTCCGAAAAATGGGGGGGTACCCTTTCTGGGGCTCTTTTAACTAGATTTGTATGTTGGGGTATATTTCGGGGGACCCCTATTTTCGGAAACACCCATATCAGTCACAGTGACCATCTACAATGGCAACAATAGCACTGAGAGTTGCGGGGGTTGATGCTTCTGTTGCCCGTATTTCAGAGCTGCATGCTGCACATTACCCTAAACCCGAAACCCTAGACCCTAGACCCTAAGCCCTAAGCCCTAAACCCTAAACCCTAAACCCTAAACCCTAAACCCTAAACCCTAAACCCTAAACCCTAAACCCTAAACCCTAAACGCACGCGTAGCGTTTCAGATTCCAGGAGCTGCGACGCAGAAGAGGCTCGGCGCATGCCCAAGCCTCGGAGTTTGTACTGATGTGCACGTGCATGCACATGCTTTGTCAAGGCGTAGTCACTCGTCAGGGGTTGAGGGTTTAGGGTTTAGGGTTTAGGGTTACCGGGTTTAGGCTCTTTTGCACAAAGCAGCAGCTTTGAAGTAATTCGAAGCCTTGGTAGCACTCTCGAATTGCCTGCGAACATGGCAATCCACAGTTTTTCCGGCCTGCGGCCTAGGTGCCGAGCACGTCCATCTTCTGCCAAGAAAGGAGAGCACCTGAACCCTAAACCCTAAACCCTAAACCCTAAACCCTAAACCCTAAACCCTAAACCCTAAACCCTAAACCCTAAACCCTAAACCTAAACCCTAAACCCCAAAACCCTTTGCCGTCAAGCCCAAGTGTGAGTGGAAGGGCTAAAACAGCATCGAGAGAGCTGCTTGCGTGGTCTGTTTTTTTGCGCCGCAGCTGATAGGAGAAGCTGCAGTGGGCTCTCGACCTCAAGGAAGTGATTGGAGCGGCTCTTTTGTTGACAGGGTAGTTCTCTTTCTGTGACCTGCCTTAGAGGAGAAGGCCAACGAGTGCTACTCGCAGAGCAGGTTCGAAGAGGCTGTAAAGGTTTGTGATGTCATGTTGCTTTTCATCTGTATAGGGTTTAGGGTTTAGGGTTTAGGGTTTAGGGTTTAGGGGATTAGGGAAGCTTGTATAACCAGCCCACTTAGCTGGCTGCAGGCAGCGCGCCTCTACAACGACTGCCTGGTGGCGCTGGACTTCGATGGCAAGGAGAACGAGACGGCAGAGGTGCGGGGAGAGCAAATGTGCCCAGAGAGCCCAATACCCCTTAATTCGGGAATAGAGCTTCAATTATAAGGGGACCCTTATTATGATTTAGGGAGTATTCCTTAATTGAGGGGTATTGGGCTCTTTGGGTGCACATGGCGACGCGCAGCGGTTGCTGGCTCCTGGTGCCAGGTAGTGGCGAAGCTCCAGCTGCCGGTCTGCACCAACTTGGCCGCGTGCTTGATCGAGCGGGGGCCCTCAGCTCGAAGACCGCGCAGACCATTTTGTTGGTCAATTCCCAAAGAGCCCAAATCCCCCTTAATTAAGGAATATTCCTTAAATCATAAGAAGGATCCCTTTATCATTTCGGCTATATTCCTTAATTGAGGGGTATTGGGCTCTCTGGGTTCCCATGCAGCGCAAGAGAGCCTTTGCAGCATCGTGCGGAGCTTACTTCTCTGATCTTCTCTGCACCTTGGCACCCTTGGGACAAGGATGGGCAAGTACGAGGAGTGCGCATGCGCCTAAGACCCCAGCTGGCTCAGGGACTTGGCAGAGGCGCAAAAGTTGGAAGTGCAGTCTGCAAGCCGTGCAGGAAGATGCGAGTGCCAGTGTTGGGGCTGGTTTCTGTCAGAGATTTCGGCTCGTGAACCTGGGCCAAGAAGGCCCAAAGAACAAGAGTTTCGTAGTTCGAAGAGCCATGAAGACGGAGGAGGAGGCCCTGCTCGGACGCCAGCATGTGGTCTTTGTGGACGGGAGCTCGAGCTCCGGGGGCTGCTGCGCAAGATGTTGCGGGTGCTGCTGCTGCTCCTTTTTTCCCCTTCGGGAATGATTTTTTGTTTATAGAAAACCCAAGAGGATATTGAAAAACAGAATTTTATTAAGGTTCTAAGGGGAGTGCAGGCTCGTGTTTCGGGCTCATTCTCTGGGTCCTCCTCTTCATGATGACGACGGAATGTGCGACAAGAGTTTCACCGGTGGAGCACATTCTTCCCTCGAATGCAGTGGCTGCCGCGGCCCTACTGCCATGCTGTGAGTAGGTCAAAGCACCCTTTTGAGCTGACTGGGGGGGGGTTGTGCATGTTTTTGCAGCCACGGCAGACATTGGCAGCAGTCGAAGGTTGAGCGCGCGAGCGAGAGAGAGAGAGAGAGAGAGAGAGAGAGAGAGAGGGAGGGAGACAGAGAGAGAGAGAGAGAGAGAGAGAAAAAAATAATTCCTCAATTGGGGAGGGTTCGGTGCGCAGAAAGAAAGAAAGAAAGAAAGATAAAAAAAGCCAAGCAAAAGAGGAACCAAAGCAATATACATATTTTGAAAAGACAAACGACGCAGAGAAATCGAGTGTGTGTGTGTGTGAGAGACATACTCTCCGAGGCTGGTGTCACGCCTCCTTTCGAGATGGGGACGTTGGGCAACATGCCCCCAGCATGCAATCGAGCGCAGTCAGTCGCAACTTAAACTTGCCTGCACGACGAAAACATGATCCCTCTCGCGTCGCCTAGCGCCTGAAAGGTTCATCGAATCTGCAATGGATCTGAACCTGACAGGCCGCGAGTGGTTCTTGACAAGCTTGCTGAAATCATGCAATGGGCATGGAAGGGTTTCAGCTTTTTTGCAGGGATATGGTGGATGGATGGCAACCCACTGATCCACGAGCACCTTGCCGCAGCTTGAGTCCTTAAGCCGGGCCTGGCATGGTCGGATACGGCCCGCGCAGAGATTTTGCATGTTTTCATGTCTCAGCGCGGCTGGGACCCAGTATGTGGAAAGAGTTGAAAAGCGCGAGGTGACTGCCCCCGAGTTCCCACGCCCCAAGCTTGCGACTCTGAAATGGTTCCCCAAACGACCTCTGCGTGTGGTGAATTCTGGGTATTATGGGTATTATGGCTATTATGGGTATTATGGGTATTATGGGCATGATGGGGATTATGGGTATTTTGGGATTATGGATATTATGGCTATTATGTGTATTTTGGGTATCGTGGGTATTCCGGGCATTATGGGTATTATGGGTATGATGTGTATTCTACCAGCTCTCAGTTACATTGTCTTCTGTGCGTCCGTTCTCCTGCTTGGTGCAAGCCTGCTCGTGCAAAAACAGCAAGTTGATGCAAGTTGCGCTCAAACTTGCGCGTCTCTCTCTTTCTCTCTTTCTCCTTCTCTCTCTCTTTCTCTCTCTCTCTCTTTCTCTCCCTCTCTCTCTCTCTCTTTGAATAGGCAGCTTTGGCATGTTCTCACCATGCGATGGTGAGGCAGCTTGTGTCCTTTGCTGGGGCACAGGGCACGATGCCGTATCCAGCGACCGTGTACAACCCCTCCAGCTTGGCAGGCGCATTGCAGAGACGGGTTTAGGGTTTAGGGTTTAGGGTTTAGGGTTTAGGGTTTGGGGTTTGGGGTTTAGGGTTTTGGGGGGTAATTACCGACACACAACGGTGGTCATATGTTAACTCATGAATGTTGCGGTGTACGAGCTGTGGTGTTCAACGGGGCGGAAGTGGATGCTGGTGAGTTCACGGTCTGGATCGTGGTTTTGCATTCCGTCTGTCCTCCAGGAATTGCCTGTGCCGTTATTCAAAGTTGCCTGAGTTTAGGTTAGAGGTGCCTCCATAGGTACTGTCGAGGTACCGTTAGTCCATGAACTGCTCCAGGAAATTTGCTACACTGCAGCAGCTTCTGGCAACACCTAGCCAAGTACATACTTGTGATGACGTCTTGCAGTATGAAGATTGCACGTCTTGTCTCGAGCCCGCCCGCAGAATCAAGTCATTGGCACCCAGCGCAGAGCTGGAGTGGCACATGTTGGCCGTTGATGTAGGCATGTTTCGATGGCACTGATGGACCTTATTCCTATTATTTTGATTATTCCCATTATGTTTATTATTGTTAGAATAATAAAAATATTAGTCATTAGTTATTACTGATTCTTATTGTTATTATTATTGTTATGATTATTATTCTTATTATTCTTATTATATATTTTTTGGTTATTATTGTTATTATTGTTATTATTCTTCTTCTTATTATTATTAGTATTCTTATTATTTGAGTGTAATTGCGAACACTTGCACAGGCCACTGGACCTGGTCTGACAACTTCTTTGGGCGTGGCATCATGATGCACCTCGGGCCACGCAGGGTTGCAGGGATGCGAGCTGTGTTGTGGAGGCTCTGTGTCCACCAGTTAGGTAATCATTTGGGAACTCGATTCCAAGCCTCAAGATGCCCACAGCTGAGGTTCTATTCGTTCACAACCTCCGCGGAAGCTTATTCTGAGTCTGACCGTGCTAGCTATGCATGTGAGCTCAGCTTCCGAGCACCTACATGTTTGTTTTTCGCCGTTCATTGCTGTCAGTGTGTGTCGTGTCATGCGCACGGCAAAAAAAGGAAGCAACGCACGACTTCTACTTCGTCAACAAGACTTATGCCGACATCGATGCCACCTCGGACCTGGTCTTCGGTGAGGGCACCTTCCCTTTCAAGTACATCAACGATGACGAGTGGGACAGGGTTGGTGACTATGTCTTGCGGCGGATCGTCTATGGAGATGGATCCCCTCATCCCGTGTTTTGGCCCAAGTTCGTGGACTGGTACAAGAGCACATTCCCAGGCCTCGGCATTGCTGTGAAGAGCAGCAACAATGATTGCATGC
>CAJNDS010002710.1:116026-206026 GCA_905221605.1 Symbiodinium natans | reverse complement strand
GGCTCAACGTGAAGAACTGGCCAATCTTCGGCCGACGCGTGTACCTCACTTGAAAGAATAGCATTGGCATGAAAACTATTTTTGCGGCCACGTCAAGTCTAGCCACAGTTGCACCAGATCAGGTGGTGTCGCCGGTTGAACTTGCCTTGGGGAGTTGCGTGAGCTGCAAGCGCTGCAAGGAAGAAAGCGCGCCTCCTCTTTGCCCCGGACCTCAATAGTGATGATGCGGAAGACAACGATGCGGCGTCTGCCGCATGCTTGCAACACCCACCCACACACCCGCCCTCACCCGCCCCCACAACTTCACACCCCGACACACCCCTGCGCCCCCACACCCCTGCAAACCCCACACCCGACACACAAACAAACAAACAAGCAAGCAAGCAAACAAGCCAACCAACACAAGAACGCAAAAACACAAAGTTACAGAAGCACATAACAAACAATACACCAAAACACCACCCACACACCCACCAACCCACCCCCAAACACACCAAAAAAACAAAACAAACCCACACACACACCCAAACACACACAAACAACACACACAAACACAAACACAACAACCACCCACCACACACACACAAACACACAACACACAACACAGAACACACACACACACAAACAACACACACACAACACACACACACACAACACACACACACACACAACACACACACACACACACACACACACACGACACACACACACACACACACACACACAAACAACACACACACGCACACACACACACACACACACACACACACACACACACACACACACACACACACCCACCCACCCACACACACACCCACGCACACACACACACAACACAACACAACACAACACAACACACACACACACACAACACAACACACACAACACACCCACACACCCCACCCACACCACACCCCCCCCCCACACACACACCCCTCACACACCCCCAACCCACACCCACACCACCCCCCACCCACACACACACGTGGGCCCCCCACCACGCACCACGCCCACGGTCCCCCCCACGTAGGAGCCTCCCCTCCCTGTCAGCGCTGCCACCCAGGCACCAGGTTCAAGAGCCCCGGCCAGCACGGCAGACACGGACCCACGCTCGACTTGAACTCACGGACTGGGCCCACGCTGTTTGCACTTAGGACCGACCCTGCATCGTTCTGTCTGGTGCGCCGGAGTGCAGCCCGAAAACCACGCGACCAGGGGCGAGCCCGCGGCGCAGGGCGGCCTTGGCCGCGCTGGCTCACACCCCCACACACACACACACACACACACACGCACAACACCAACACACACCACACACACCACACACACCACACACACCACACACACCACACACACCACACACACCACACACACCACACACACCACACACACCACACACACCACACACACCACACACACCACAAACACCACACACACCACACACACCACACACACCACACACACCACACACACCACACACACCACACACACCACACACACCACACACACCACCCACACCACACACACCACCCACACCACACACACCACACACACCACACACACCACACACACCACACACACCACACACACCACACACACCACACACACCACACACACCACACACACAACACACACCACACACACCACACACACCACACACACCACACACACCACACACACCACACACACCACACACACCACACACACCACACACACCACACACACCACACACACCACACACACCACACACACCACACACACCACACACACCACACACACCACACACACCTCACACACCACACACACCACACACACCACACACACCACACACACCACACACACCACACACACCACACACACCACACACACCACACACACCACACACACCACACACACCACACACACCACACACACCACACACACCACACACACCACACACACCACACACACCACTCACACCACACACACCACACACACCACACACACCACACACACCACACACACCACACACACCACACACACCACACACACCACACACACCACACACACCACACACACCACTCACACCACACACACCACACACACCACACACACCACACACACCACACACACCACACACACCACACACACCACACACACCACACACACCACACACTCCACACACACCACACACACCACACACACCACACACACCACACACACCACACACACCACACACACCACACACACCACCCACACCACACACACCACACACACCACACACACCACACACACCACACACACCACACACACCACACACACCACACACACCACACACAGCACACACAGCACACACAGCACACACAGCACACACAGCACACACAGCACACACAGCACACACACACCACACACAACAAACAACACACCACACACACACACACACACACACACACACACACACACACACACACACACACACACACACACACACACACACACACCCACGCAAGCACGCCCGCCCGCCCGCCCGCCCGCCCGCACGCCCGCACGCACGCACGCACGCACGCACGCACGCACGAACGCACACACGCAAGAACACAAGAACCCAAGAACACAAGAACACAAAAACACAAGAACCCAAGAACACAAGAACACAAGAACACAAGAACACAAGAACACAAGAGCACAAGAACACAAGAAGTCAAGAACTCAAGAATTTACGAGCACAATAATACACGAACATACGAACACACGAACGCACAAACGCACAAACACACACTGTCACACACGGTCAAAAGCTTTGGAAGCAACCGCACAAGTGTCATAACCTTCTGAAGCAACAGCACAAGTGAACATGTCCACATCACTAAGGGATGGCTTTTGGGATGATGTGAAATGATGAGTTCGATACGCCACATGCTAGACACCAGGCATGGCATACGTGAACGCGAGATGATGCCAAAGAGCGGATCTGGGGCTGCACCAGACAAAGGAATGGTGAATGAGGTGAAGGATGAACGAAGGGCAAGGCCTCCCAAGCTACCCCCGCGGGAGTCCATGAGCGGGCCAAGAAAGCAGGTACCTTTGCACCGGGTTGGCTTCCCCACCCCTCCTGGTCCCAAATGACATACTTCACGTGCGTGTTACTTATCAGTCCCAGGATGTGAATTGGTTTTCACGCACACACACACACACACACACACACGAACGCTCACGCGCACCACGCGCGCACACGCTCACGCGCGCACGCGCGCACGTGTGCACGTGCACGTGCGCTCGTGTGCACGTGCACGCGCACGCGTGGATGCGCATCAGCGCCGCGTGCAGGCGCGCACACACACACATACACACATGCACAACACACACACACTCTCACACTCAGACTCACACTCATACTCACATACACGCACTCTTACTCATGCACTGGTAGAGTGGCGGAGCTATCAACCGGGTTTTGGAGAGGTGTTGCATTCTCAATTCAACTCCACTCAACTGGCCGCTTTTGCTTCCGACTCGTATGCCATGCTTGGTGTGGGCTCAGCCGCCTGCCGAGTAACAAAACGTAGTTCAGAGAAACACTTGATCTCCGAAACTGCAGTGTAGTGGGTAGCATGTCAATGTTTGACGGTTATGTTCACGGTGAAAGTGCTTCTTCGACGCAAAACAGATGCATTCAATGTCGACAATGCGAGTCTTGATGTCATCGCCCGTTGCTTGTGCTGGAACTACCACTTCCATCCCTGTGACAATCTTTCGCAAGCACATGTCCCGGAGTCCCGGAGTCCCAGAGTCCCGGAGTCCCGGAGTCCCGGAAAACATCACCATGGAAAACTGGTGTCTGTGTTAGCTGTTAGCGGGAGTCCAGCAAGCCATTCAAACTCAGATTGACTAAATTGTAAACTGGGAGTGACCCTGTGCGTCTATGGGCACAGAGCGCTCATAGAGTGTGAAAACTTTGGGTCTACGGTTTGCCGCAGGCACAGACGAAATCGCTTCACAGCCTGCTCACGTGGCATAGCATTGACGTCTTGGCTGTTGACAAGCTTTCCCAATGGAAAGACTGTCCAGTGCCGGAGCTAGTGCCGAGCGTCGCTTGATGCACACGAACCCAAAAGAATGTGCACGCTCGCACACGCACAGCCCCACGCCCACTAGCACCCACATTGCGGACACATACATATCATACATGGACACCAAGTACATAATGTTTGGAATATGCACGGTGTGAACCATTTTACCGTCTGCGAGGTGGTTTCCGAGGGGATGTCGGCGATTGCTAGTTGATCTAAGTTGATGAGATTGAGCCACCCAAGGAAAGCGAACAAATCCAGCTGGCAGAAGAAGGCGGGCCCACTTGCACTTGCTGTTGTGCTGCCAAATGTCGCCGCCAAAGATCTCGGAGCAGGGCGCGAGCACGTGCGTAAGCTGGTGGAGCAGGTCAATCACCTGTCCATAGATATCTGGCTGCAACAATTAGGTTTTAGGGTTTAGGGTTTAGGGTTTAGGGTCTGAGTCTAGGGTTTAGGGTTTAGGGTTTAAAGTTTAGGGTTTAGGGTTTAGGGAGAGGTTTGTTTACACCCATGCTGATCTGGATCAGTTTTGCATTTCCCGGAGCAGAGGATGGAATTCTCGACCATCTGCTCTCCTTCTATGTCTGCATGCGCTATCTGCCGGATGAGGATTGCGCTGAGCCCAGCCGTCTTCGCAAATTCTGCCTCGTTGTGCATTGTCCTATGGTGCTCGACGCTCTTCCAGCAGAACGGACTCAAACCCTAAACCCTAAGCCCTAAACCCTAAAACGTAGACCCTAAACCCTAAACCCTAAACCCTAAACACTAAACCCTAAACCATAAACGCCAGACATGTCTTCCGGCGCCAGAGCAGGATGTTCCCATCGGCACCCTTTTAAGCTCGCTTGACAGGAGTTCGTGGAGCTTGCGAAATACGAGATGGAAAAGGCATTTGGGTTCTGTCGGCTTCGGCTGGAGAGTCGGACTCCGACCCCTCTGAAGACCTGCTTGAGTGAAGAATGATGGCCAAACTGTGAGAAATAGGGTTTTCGGGCCAGACTCAGGCTGTAGCTGCATGTACCAGTAGGCGGTTCTTTCCTGCGGTTTTGTTAAGTGCCGGAGGATGTTGTGTGGTGTTGTTCCAAAGTGTGTAGCTGAATTTTGGCTGTCACGTGAATGCTGAAGGCCAAGGGAGCGATCATGCAGCTTTTGCTGCGGGCCAACATAGTCCCCTCCCCCTAATACTACACCCCCCCCCCCCCCCCTGCCCCCTAATAGTAAATACCCCCTCCAGTAGAGTTATAATATAACTATAAAGGGGGGGTGTATTTACTATTAGGGGGTATGGGGGAGGGGGGTTTAATATTAGGGGGCAGGGTGGGACTAGTCTGCTATAGCCGGGAGGTGGCAGTGGACCATGCCACGCCGGCGGTGGGGCACAACGTGACTCGCGGCTTGGCCAACTCAAGTTACCCTAAACCCTAAACCCTAAACCCTAAACCCTAAACCCTAAACCCTAAACCCTAAACCCTAAACCCTAAACCCTAAACCCTAAATGGAGCTCCCGTGGGCTGCTGGAAGTGTACCCCTTTCTAATGAAGGCTAAGTGGCCTGATATCTGATGAGTAGGATGAGTAGAGGCGTGTCACCCTATTCCACCAACCGCAACTCCATCACTTTCATCTGGTCATCAGGTCAAGAGATCTACGAGGAGTGCCGTGGCGAGCAATGATGTAAGCCGACAAGCTTGGGTGACTTTGTCATTGCTGTGTCGCTACCAAGTCGTCCTTGATCAACCTCTCGAGGTACAGGAACGCCCATCTGTTCCCTCTTCGATGCAGCTTCTTACCTAAACTTGGCACCAGTTCGGCTTTCGTGATCTCATCTTCGATCAGAAGGGCTGGCAGAAATCTAACCTAATTGCAAGCAATGCAGCTCGAGGCACTTGCTGACCGGCAGCACGGCACAGTTGGCTAAGGCAATTCCATCTATGTCCAGAGGTCAGAGGACATCGACAAGCTGACGCTGGCTTTGTGCCACGCTTGAAAACAGGAAAGCTTCAGTTGCACTGGTTTACAAGCGGCATCATTCTCTTGCCGCAGCTTAGAACCCATCATCTCATGTGCAGTGGTGTTTTTTTGATGACCTTGACAGAGGCAGAGCTTAAGCATATGAGAAGTGGTCGCAGCTCTCACAGAAACAGATATAGCACAACGACGAAGCAGTGGAAGCCCTTGGGGGAAGGTTCTTCAGTTCTCTTATGGTCCAGACCTTTGATGTGGGGGATGGCTTGGCACTTCCCATGCTCAAGAAAGAGCGAAACACGGAGGCGCTTGAAGGTCAAGGGGGTGGCAGAGTAGTAGAAGACGATGCAAGCAAACAACAAGCAAACAAAAAGAAAGAGATGCTAAGGGTGAGAGGCCAGGCAATGTTTTACGTGCTCCCACGCGGGAAAGTCATGGAGCTACGATGGAGGAAGTTTTGCACCACCTTTGTCTTAGTTCCGACCCTATTGTTACATGGTGACGCTGGCTGGCACGAGGCATGCAAGATTCATACCCGTGCGTAAGATATCCTTCATCCGCAGTAGAACCTTGCGCGAAATGAGGAACACCAGCACTTCCAAACTGAACGAAGCTTATCGCTTCACTGTCAACGTGACCAAAAAGGCCGGCAGCCATTCTGGCGACTCCAATCCGCGGGAGGGGCGGGGCATACTTGGGCAAACGGTGGACTTGGCAGGCGATGAGTTCCATGCAGGAGATGGACAAAGAGCTTCGTCTCAATACGTGCTTTGGTGGCACGAGAGTGTACTTTGCTGCCGCAAGAGGATGGCGCGCAGTTGAAGGTCCGATGAAGAAAGGCGTGACTCGATCTACATGCAGGACTGACTTAAGGGTTTTGGGTTTAGGGTTTGGGGTTTGGGCTTTAGGGGGGGCGACGTGCAGCTTGTGTCCTCTGTGCTCACAGTTCTCATACTAGTCATTGCAACAAGAATGCGCTGTGAAGACATGGTGCCGCGGCCTTCTCTGCCAGGATATGCATTGGAGCGTGAAGCATCAGCTTCCTTGGTCAACTTTTCTTCGGCCCTCCAAGCAGTACTCGCAGCTGGGCAAGTCCTTGCATTGTATTGGCAGGGTGGGGGGGGGGGGGTGGGAGTCAGGGTTGCCAAGACACTCGATACACCGTGTTTAAGTTTCCCACAAATCCCCCCCACCGAGCCATAGTGTATTTGCAGGTCTGGCGCGAGTGGGATTTGCGATCTACAGCGTTGTAGGTCTCCAATTTCTGGGCAACGATACTACTGCTTCTGTCGATTCGTCTTCGACGGTTTAGTTGAGATTTAAGGGAAGTACAAAGCATCAGCTTCAGCGTTCAAAGCCCGGATTCAGAAATATTCAGAGGCTTTGGCGCAAGGCTGTTGTGATGAATGGATTACCGGAAGCGGCAATCGGATCAAGCAAGGCAGCATGCTCAAAACCCTGTTTAATCAGGTCATATAGCAACGTATGACCGCTAGGAAGATATTCCAGGCTCGGAGGCATGTGAAGCAAGGAAACGGAAATGTACTGCAGGTAAGCTTGGAATGCAATTCTTAAGTGCGATAAGACGGGCCACGTAGAAATCAACCACAGCCAACAATATGTTCCAGGTTTTGCGGCATGCGAAGCGGACCACCACAACACGACAACACGTTTCACGCAGCAAGCTCCTGCAAGTTTTGTATGCAAGCGGTCATGTAAAAATCGCATGACCACCAGCGTCCGCAACTCAGTGAAGGACATCAGTCCCGAAAGACAAGACCGAAGCTTTCTTACGATGAGGCAGGTTCTACACCCCTTCCCCGCGTAGTCATCGTATTGCTATCACATCTCCATCCGTTCCGTGTCCGTGCTTTTCTGCGGACCCTAAACCCTAAACCCTAAACCCTAAACCCTAAACCCCTAAACCCTAAACCCTAAACCCTAAACCCCAAACCCCAAACCCTCTTGAAGTGGAACTGTAGGATCGCTTCGGGGTGTTTTTTTTTTTGGTGGGGTGGTCAGACGTCCTACGGTCTTGGGGAAGTCTTGGAGTGCTTCGAGTGCTCTTGGGGGAGCTCTTGGGGGAGCTCTTGGGGGAGCTCTTGGAGTGCCCTTCGCGTGTGCTTACACTGCGCGAGCGCGCGAGGCTCCAAATTGAGCGCCGTAGACATGAGGCGCCCGGCATGGCACACATGTCTGTTACTCAAAAACCCTTCCGAGCATGTCGCTTTGGGTTTTTAAATGGGATCAGCTGTGGGAGCTGTTGGTGTTGATTCATGTTGTTCTGTTTGGTGAGATGCTCCACCGTCCCGTAAAATTTAGCAAAACCTGCCTGAAGTGGCTCGGCTAGGTCGGCCCCTAGTGGCAAGTGCAAAAACCCCTTGATACTTGGAGGTTCATGGTACTTATGAACCAACTATAACTGTACTTATGGCTTATAAGTGGGTTATTAAGTACAGTTATCTTAATGGCTTAATAAGTGCCATGAACCTCCAAGGAGGCAAACTCATCCTGTGTGCTCTTAGGCACCATGTCTCCAAGCCAAAGAACCTGTTCATGCTCTGCTTCGGGCCTCGAGTCGCCTCGTGGCTTGGCGCCACTTCAGTCGCAACATCTGCTGACGTACCCCAAACCCCAAACCCCAAACCCCAAACCCCAAACCCCAAACCCCAAACCCCAAACCCCAAACCCTAAACCCTAAACCCTAAACCCCTAAACCCCCAAACCCCTAAACCCCTAAACCCCTAAACCCCTAAACCCCTACACCCCTAAACCCCTAAACCCCTAAACCCCTAAACCCCTAAACCCCTAAACCCCTAAACCCCTAAACCCTAAACCCGAAAGTCCGCTGGTGCCCTCTAGCACGGTGCGTTGTGTATCATTCCAGGTACCCGCACAAGCGTGAGGGAGGACAGCACATCCTTGCGGAACTCTGGCAACAAAAAGGCTTTTTTGGGTGATCCCATCGTTGTTCTTCACAGATTAGGGTTTAGGGTTTAGGGTTTAGGGTTCAGACTCGAAGATGAAGATGTGATTCGTCCGTCCTAGTATCTGGAGTCTATCGGGTGGTCCCATTCATACCCCAGGACATGAACATGGCTGGATGCAACGGCTTCTGGGATCTCGAGGCCCTGCAACTCCGAACTGTGCAATCCCCGTGAGTGCCCCTAAACCCTAAACCCTAAACCCTAACCCTAAACCCTAAACCCTAAACCCTAAACCCTAAACCCTAAACCCTAAACCCGAAACCCTATTCCCCTGTAGGATATCACGGAGCACATGGCTCGCATTCGGAAGCTCTTTGCGCCGGAGATGTGCTTTGAATACAAGCTCCGAGCCTTGAAGGCATCCCTGAGAGAAGGCAACGCATATTCGGGTGCCTCATTGGGGGTTTAGGGTTTAGGGTTTAGGGTTTAGGGTTTAGGGTTTAGGGTTTAGGGGTCCTTAATACAAGGGAATGCTACTATCTGGGGGGTCTGTTTCAGGGGTCCCTCTATTTTCGTAAACCCCCCATGTAGCCAGAGTCAAGAAAAGCGAGATTGCATCCAAAGTGCTGACATCATACAAGGGATCCTTATTATGAGATAAGGAATATTCCTTAATTAAGGGGTATTGGGCTCGTTGGGGATGACTTGCTCGTGAGCGCTGAGGAAAAGACCTAAAGCTGAAGTTCATGGAGACGTTTGTTGCAATGCAGCCGGGCAAGACATAGCCAGACTTGCAGCGTGGCGAATGCAAGCTGGGCAATTCAAGCTCTTGCTCGGGTCAGGAACCAAGAGTTTGAGAACGCGATGGCTGGCAAGTATACCCAGACGCTGCTTGCCGCCATCCCTAAACCCTAAACCCTAAATCCTAAACCCTAAAACCTCAACCCTAAACCCTAAACCCTAAACCCTAAACCCTAAACCCTAAACCCTAAACCCTAAACCCTAAACCCTAAACCCTAAACCCGAAACCCTGAACCCCAAACCCTAAACCCTAAACCCTAAACCCTAAACCGATGGTGCCTCTGTGGAGATGATGTTGCAATGCAGCCTTTGCCAAAGGATTGGGGAGTTGGATCCCACTCGCTCCAAGAAGCTGGAGCAGTTCTTTGAACGCCGCTCGGTTGGGAGATGTCGGGAACATCAGACATATGGGGCCTGGGAGAGTTGCAGCAATTAGACTACGTGCCTTTTTTGTCAGAAGGTATCAAGGGGGACTGACTTGAAAGGCGAGGGTTTAGGGTTTAGGGTTTAGGGATTGTCAAGTCGGCCGCAACGCCTTGAGCCCCACGTCGAAAGCAGACAAGACCCCCTGACAAAGAACCCGGACCCCCTAGAATCGAAGGTCCGTGCCACGGAACCCCTGCATGCCCTTATTCTGGATTTGATTCAGGGTTTAGGGTTTAGGGTTTAGGGTTTAGGGTTTAGGGTTTAGGGAAATTCTGTGCAAGTTCCCACCACGACACACCGGACATACATCAGCCAAGTTCGGGTGCCCAAACTTTGGACCCTCTTCAGCCGATTAGGGTTTAGGGTTTAGGGTTTAGGGTTTAAGGTTTAGGGCTTCCAGGCACAGTTATGAGCGAGCACACGGACGAGATGAGCGCGACGTGCCATGTCTTCGAAAGTCACGGCAGAAAGCATCCCATCCCACGCTGCCGCAAGTAGTAGTGTTCATAAGGCTACTGGCGTTCATGAGCTTTGTACCTTTCTATTTGCAGCCCGCCGCCAGATGCCGCACACACGTCACTTGTGTCATTTCTTGATCTTGCAGCAGAGCCGAAACCACCGACCAGAATTGAGTGTTCATACTTGTGGAGTGTGACGTTTTAAAGTTTCACAAGCTCAGGAAAGCCGCCGGAAAGTATGAAGATTTTTCGAAGCTGATGGCGAAGGCGCACTCTTGCGTTGAAGGTTTAAAATCCCGTGGAAGAACATGCAGAACCCGGGCTCATTCACATGCTCTGTGAGGCCCACAGCAAGTGGGTGATCTGTGGAGCTGCATCCTCAGTCCCGCGCAGTCTGTGTTATGAGGCCCGTGCAAATGTTGCAGCTCTGAATGGCAGATGTTGGACTCTGTCAGAGGACACGTCCATTCGGCAGCTCTCCAGATATGATGTGAAAGTGATTTCATGAGATCTGCTTTTTCCCCAAACGGTGTGCGCCAGCACCAGGGGTTCTTTCGTTCAGAGTAAAAGAGCGTTAGATTGAGTTGCTCGCCGCAGTCACACGGACGTTATTCCTCGAGCGGTGGTCGCATTTTGGACGAAATATACTTTTTCCGCAGCGTGCGCGTGCGCACGGATTCCTGGGGCCTCGAAACATCGCAAATTACATGCTTTTGGCCTCGTGGATGTTGAAGCCTGGCAAACAATATGTTCTCAAACGCTGCGGAACGTGGCATCTTAGATATGTCGGTGCGTTTATATCTGCTAAGTGGCGCCAAACTTATGAATCATATGAACATAGATGATCCTCCAGTTCATGGTTGCTCAGATGATTCTGCCTGCGTGCGTCTCTTGATACAATACTGACCTTAGATGGTTCCTTCCGTTTTCGCCAGAGGCTGGTTTGCAGGTTTGAGGACTTTAGAGGGTCGCCATAGGCGACCTTATAGGCATAGCACAGCTCTTTTCATGTGCACTTTGGCCGAGAGACGATACTGCTTGCCCTAAACCCTAAACCCTAAACTCTGATAGACTCCGAGGCCCATAGCAGAGAGAGCGAGGACGCCTTTGGGGTGGAAGACAACTTCTTCAGGAGCTTTTGCCTGAAGGGGCATAGCCACGGACCTCTCCATTCTGCCCCATCAAACGCATATGCCACCGCATCGATAAGGATCCGGATCTCAGCAACAGGCAATCATGTGAGAATTGTGCGAGGAACCCGAAGTCTTATGAGAAGTGGTCTACAACTGAGTCATGTTCTTTCCATCGCTTTCCTCTCAATGAGAGTGTTCTCGTGCTTCTACATGTTAGCTGAGTTGTGTTGATACGATGAGCATGAGGATAGGTTCCATGGCTGAAGAAAATACGCCTGAGTGCAAAACCTTGGATGGGTGCAGGCCTCAGTTTAGAGTCTAAATGAGTCCAGAAGCTCTTCTTTGCTCTTTGCTGTGTTTGACGGCGTTCTGGCTGACCCAAGCCAAGTTCCATCGGCTGCGTCAAGTGTGCCATTGCCGTGAAAGACAAGCACAACTGCCCCATTCGCCTTGATGTGGCTTGTCTGATTACAGTGGCAGTCAGAAGCTTCAGTTTACAAAGTCAAGCTTCGCAAGTGAACCGTGTACCAAGTCTTGAGCCGTGATTTCCTCTGCCTCCCCGAGGTCAAGTTACAAGACATCTACCGGGCCCTCAAGCGAAATGCATATCCCTTCTTGGTGAGCCAATACGGAGCACCTTATCCTAAAGGAGACTTGCAGCCTTCAGAACAAGTGGGAAGATGTCATGCAGCAGACGGGATATGTTTGAAAATCCTCTCGTGACCCAGGTGCGAGAAGAAAAGGAGACGGAAGAAGGCATCCGGTTGGCACGGGCCTCGAACGACCGCACTGCAAAGCCGAGAAGCGAACCCAGCAGCCGTCAGTCTGGCTGGGTCTGGCTGAGGTGAATGTCACCAAGGAAGGTGCCGTGGCAGAAGTGTTGTCACTTCAAGCTGTAGACTGTCAAAGCTTGCGCCGATTCAGGAGCGTGCAGTTTGAACCACGCAACATCTCCAGAACGCATTGGCATCTGTGTGCACATGCAATGTCTGCCGGCATGCCACTCGGACACGTTGGACCCATGATCCCAAGGCACATGTCTCTTGCGAAAGAGTCCGCTGAACATGCGGCGTGTCTTCGCTGAAGCAGGCGATGCGGTGGACTGAAGTCTTATCCTTTATCCTGTTGCGACACACCTGCCATGGTACGTGCTGGAGCTTCTGTGCCTTCCCACCTGTGATTGACGACATGTTTGCAGAATTTTCGTAGCGTATTCCGGGCACGCATCGACCTGAATTGGGTTTCCTTGCCCTTTGCCCATGAACATGCATGCAGCTCGTCGTCAATGGTTCTACAGTTGCATAACAGCCGCCTTGCCACGACTTTTGTCTTTTGATTTGTTTTGGAAATCCCATATAGATGCCAGCATCTTGCGGTCATCAAGTTGAGCTAGAATCTAGAAGAATCGTGCCTTGTGTTCGCAGACACCGGCTTGCAGGCAGAGAGAAGGCACGAGAAGAGTTCTTCAAAGCAGCATGCTCGGATGGATGCAGGTTTGAGGTGCTTGCAGACATCTGCCGGCCTAAGCCCTAAAACCCTAAAACCCTAAAACCCTAAAACCCTAAAACCCTAAAGACCTAAAACCCAAAAACCCTAAAGCCCTAAAACCCTAAAACCCTAAAACCCTCAAACCCTCAAACCCTCAAACCCTAAGTCCTAAACCCTAAATCCCTAAGTCCTATGTGCCAAGCTGACTGTGGCGTCATGTGCCGGAGCCGAGGCAACGAAAGACGACACCGTGGATGCAGCCTCAGAGGGGCCTTGTGAGACTGGTCACCCTGGAGACATGCGGGTGGTTGTCAAAATTCTGGTCCTTTTTTTTGGATCCCTATTTTATAAGACGGCACCTACTATTTAGGGTACCCCAAAAGGGATCATAATTTTGCCAACACACCCATGCGGAGACGTAGATTTCCGAGGTGATCTTGAGGGACATCGAGCACCTCAACACACACCTTCAAGCCGAAAAGAGGTCTGACAGGAGAGACTCAGCCAGCTTAGTGCGCTTCCACCATGCCAGCACTGCCAGAAGGATATGGGGGTTTATGAAAATGGGGGACCCCGAATATAAAACCCCCAAATAGCAGGATCCCCCTTACAATAACCCAATAAGGAGCCCCCATTTTCGGAACCCCCCCGTATGGATTGTGTGAGTATGTGCTGGTATTTGTCAAGCTGCGCCAAGACCGGGACTGCTGCGACACATTAGGACGTTTACGAAAATTCAGGGGGTACCTAATGTAGACCCCCAATAGTAGGATCCCCTTACCAAAAGGAGTCCCAAGAAGGTACTGTAGCCCTAGTTTCGATGACCCCCATCTGCCCTGTCACTTGCCTGCTTTTCGGGAGGATCCTCGAGACGACAGACCGCTATCCCATCAGGGAGCGCCTGGAGGTCCAGTGAGAAACCCCGCAAGATGAATTGAGGAATCAAGTAGTTCCATGTGGGGGTTTGATAAAAATAGAGGTACCCTTTTTGAAGGGGATTCTATTCTATTCGGGGTATATAAGGGGTGCCCATTTTGGGAAATGCCCATGTAGTTCCTATGACTCCTGCTTGACAGGAGAAGGCTCTGCGCGAGAATGGCAATGCAACGCTGCCGGGTTGCTCGCTAGCACAACATGGCAAGACCTTCTTGCAGTTTCGGGGCTTCGCGAGGCGAGACTTCGCAAGTTGCAGCTTCCCTCGGTTTCAGAGCGTGCAGCATGCATGCACATCTCCCTAAACCCTAAACCCTAAACCATGAACCCTAACCCTAAATCCTAAGAAGCTCTGAGGTGGCGTGGTCGACTACGAGGATGTCATGAGCGCCTTCAGCTGCTCTGCTTGTGCCAGTGAAGACAGTGACGAAGATGTCCTTTTGGTCTCTTTTTCTTCTGGCCTTTCCTGCAATTCCCTAAACCCTAAACCCTAAACCCTAAACCCTAAACCCTAAACTCCAAACCCCAAACCCTAAACCCTGCTGGCTTGGAACAGCAACAGAAATCCAGCCCAGCAACTTGAAAGTAACGACGGCAAAGTCTTCGCAGAATTGACTGAGCGGTTTTCAACTGTTTCTCGCCAACCTGTGCTCCACTCACAAGGTAGTTTAGGGTTTAGGGTTTAGGTTGCTGTCTTTCACGTGGGTTTTCTTTTGGCTTCTACTGGGTCCGCTTGGTTGCATGCCCGCGTCACAACCATTCACAGCAAGATGCTGCTGTGCAGTTCCATCCGTGCCCTGTAAAATGGCGGCTCGCATGAAGTTGTAGTCGAGGCCAGACGTACAAAGACACCGTGGAGGAGTTCGCGCAGTGGTTCGTGTGCCGTGGCGAAAGTGAGCAGAGACTTCTTGCAGCTCACCTTCAGAGCGTAACCCCAGGTTTTCCGACAGGATCAAGGAGGCGCAGAACAGGCCAGAACACAAGGCACGGGCATTCCTGCCCAGGCAGAGACGAAAATGAATGTGAACGAGTTGTCGGGATCGCAGTGGGATCGCAACGGCAGGTGGACTACATCATCAGCTGCCCCTGCTCCAAAGGAGATTTTGACGTCAATGAGTACTTCCAGGACCATCACGGTGTCATTGCGTCAATTGAAGTTTGTGGAGGGATGCCTGCTTGTCACTGCTTGTCTCCCTCGCTTCGCAGGACATCGGCAGCCAAGGCATGTCTGAGCAACTCGTCAAGATGCAGTTTAGGGTTTAGGGCTTAGGGTTGAGGGTTTAGAGGGCAGCTTCTGGCTGGGTAGCTTCACCTCTGCAAGATGCCTTTTTTCAACTACAGGTACTACAACCGATGATGGCCGAAGCACAGACATTGACTTGACCACCGGGGTGTCTTTGACCGCCTCCGTCCTGTGGTCAAAAAGCTGCCAATGCCTTCCATTGCCTTCTTCAATTACTTTGGGGAGCTGTCTTGAAAGCATCCGTTTTTTAACGAATCCCCCGAAAGAGTTGCTGCTGTTTTTAAGCTGTTTGATCTCGGAGGCCCTGTACCGCCGCGGGTTGGCCCGGTATCGGCTGGGAGATCACAGGAGTGCTCGTGCGAGCCCTGGAGCAGAAGCAGCGCTTAATTCTCACGTAATTGCAAAGTGTTTACATGCAACGTGTTCACGTAACCTCTTCATGGAAGCGCTCGTGGAAGTTTTTGGGTGGAAGTTTGTAGCATGGCGCATGTGGGCATCTTTCAAAAATAGGGGATTCCCTGAGTATACCCCAAAATAGTAGAATCCTTATTACAGGAACCCCTAAGAGGGTTTAGGGTTTAGGGTTTAGGGTTTAGGGTTTACCCTATTTTCGGAAACCACCCCCCCCCCCCCCCCCCCCCCTATGTCGCAGCCGCAGCCCCTGTACAGGTCCGGATCTGGAGATGGCTTTGAGGTCAATCAACCGCTGGCGCGCGAGCCAGGAGCCGAACCCTAAGCCCTAAGCCCTAAGCCCTAAGCCCTAAGCCCTAAGCCCTAAGCCCTAAACCCTAAACCCTAAACCCTAAACCCTAAACCCTAAACCGGGACACGGTTGTATATGGGGATTTCCGAACATAGGTGTACTCTTCTTGGGGGGTCCCTTTCAAGGACTTCTATTCTATTTGGGGTATAAACGGGGTACCCCTATTGTGGGAAATGCCCCTATCGGAAACTCGCGCAGCAATTCTCTGGGAGTAGTCGGGTACCACGGCCTCCTAGCAAATGGCACATAGAAAGGATTATGCAAGCACGACCCAATGCACCACAGCAAATCAAAGCACCACGGAGTCCTGACGAGGATGGAGCGTCTGAAGAGGCCAGGGGATGGGACGGCATGGGACAGCATTCCTGAAAGCGAGCGAGCTAATGTGTTCTGATGTGTTGCTCCAGGTACCCCTAATTTCGGAAACTGCACGTGTGTACTGCTCTAGGCTCCTGGCATGAATGATCTCGAGCGTCGGGCCGCGTGCCAAGAGCTCGTGGGTTGTGTCTTCTTCCACACGCGGTGCACGGTCAACTGCCTGTAGTCAAGCTTCACAGGTGTTCGCTCTCCGGAAGAAACCCGTGGAATTTCCTGAGTTCATTCTAAGAATACCGATGTGCCAAGATTCGGCACTATTTGATCGACATCCGCCGCACACTCGAGCTGGAGAGGGTGGGCGTGCAGTTTAGGGTTTAGGGTTTGCTGTGCACCGCTGCATGACATGGCGCTGACTGCCAGACTGCATGACGATGTGAAGAGTGCAGGCGAACTGCCAGAAAATCTTTCAGAGGCAGATCGAGCAGCCTCGCGGGGTGCCTTCATGTACTCTTGGGCTTTTGGTGTTTAGGGTTTAGGGTTTAGGGTTTAGGGGATCTCACCCGTGACAGGAAAGACTGCGAGAAGCGGCTCTACGATGATCGGCCCAATCGAACGGAGGAGCAGGAGCCGGAAGAGGTCCCAGGGGTTTAGGGTTTAGGGTTTAGGTGAGGGGTGTTTGGCTGTTGAGTTGCAACTCCCGCACCATGCACAGCCCTCAACCCTCAACCCTCAACCCTTAACACTCAACCCTCAACCCTCAGCCCTCAACCCTCAACCCTCAACCCTCGACCCTCAACCCTCAACCCTCAACCCTCGACCCTCGACCCTCGACCCTCAACTCTAAGACCAAAACCCTAAACCGCTTAAATAACGAGAACAGCCAGATGAACCCTTTGCAGGTCGATGACTCTGACGAAGCCATCGCCACTGGCCTGCAGTTTTGCAGGGTCGGCCGTAGCGTAGGTAAGTCAGCCACAGGAACTTACATGCGCTTAGAGCATCCGGTATGTTTGAGCGTGAACAGTGCCTGAACTAATATTCCAGAATCCTGGCAAATATAGGTAGATCAAAGCATTCACCGGTCTGCTTTGGGGTAAGGCCTTTTTAACGCTTTAGCTGCGCCTAAGCTGAACAAGGATGTGCTCAAGGCGCAGCCTTGGTGCGTTTCACATAGGTCGCGATGGATGTCGATCGACTAAACCGGCTGGTGAGAGTCAATGACAGAATGCCTGTCTAGGAGGCCAAACTTCGGGCGCTGCGCGGTGGGGGTTGGCGCTGCTGCGGGCACCTTCTGCGAAGTCTTGCTGGATTGCGGTGTTTTTTTTTGCAGGGTGCATTGGCAATAATGTTAGTAATGCTCCTGATCTCGTCTGTCTGCGCATGAAGCCAATGGTTTTGCTGAAATGTCTCCTGGGGTATGCGGCATTGGTTCCTGTCCGTTCACAGACAACAGGCTCAGGTATGATGGAAGGTAGGCGACCAAGAACGCCTCAGCTAGGAAGGCAAGGGATTGAAACCATGCGCTGGTACTTGAAATGAGGCCATCCGAGGCATGTCGATTCGCCAAGCCAATTTTGAGGGTTTGATCGTGAAGGCTTTTGAACATATATAGTGGCGTGTTTCAGGGATGCCCAAGGCTTAAACAGTGTTTATCAGCAGGAGTTGCTATCTGTGAATCACAGAAATATGGTGCCAATGGCAAAGTGAAGATCGCATCTTGGTCTACAAGGCATGCGGTCATGACATTTGATGCAGTACGGGGCATGATACCACGCAGCCTTTATCAAACAGTGCAGCAGTAAGTATGTCAGCTTCTGCAAGTGATAAGCCTTTTCGCCGACTGCACAAAGTATCCAGAAGCATTCGATGACCCCATTGTCTCTGTTGCCAGCACGGCGGGCCTGGCAATCGTAACACTAGCTATGCGATTTTTAGCGCTACCCTGCGCGAGTCTGACCCTGAGGAATAAGCGGCTGCAACAACAGCTGAGCACTAGCCATGTGAGCCGAGCCATGTAGCCGACACTGGTGACCTTTCATCCACCTCATGGATGATGCCGCCGAGCGGCGCGCAGCCAGAGCATACCTGGAAGGGAGGCGTGCCTCTTTGAAGGGTTCTTTTTGCTCATTGCTGACGCGGCGGTTGAGACCCTTTGTTGTAAGTCCATGTCTCCGACACTGTTTTGCCAGAGGAAGAGAGAGGGCGACTAGGCCAAGAATCCTTTCTCGTCCGCTTGTGGCAATTGTCCGGCAGATTTGCATTTGCCCGATGCTGAAAGGAAGCCGGTGTCGGAGAACTTCTACGCTGGCAGCCCTGCTAAAAAGCCCAGACCTCCAGAAGTCACAGCTGGTGAAGTCGCTGCACCCTATTGGTTGCTGTTGAAAGAGCCTTGACCCTAAACCCTAAACCCTGAACCCTGAACCCTGAACCCTGAACCCTGAACCCTGAACCCTGAACCCTGAACCCTGAACCCTGAACCCTGAATCCTGAACCCTGAACCCTGAACCCTGAACCTGAACCCTAAACTCGCTTGATGAAACCTTTCTTCCGATGTAGCAAGAGGGCTATCTATCTTGGCATCTACAGCAGTGATTTCGCGAACGCCCTGCTAAGGAGAAGTGCTGTTTGTGGGAAAGGGCTTCTCCTGGATCAAACTTCTTGATTCTGTGCTGCATGATCGAAGCACCATAGATCATGAATAAGCATCCGTCGTACCCTCCTGCATGTTTGGAGTTTGGTTCCCACTATTTCCCACTCAATGAAGGGCCCGGGGGCTCCTTTTGTAGTTTTATGCCGCCCTCAGAAGTAGGAGATTACGATGCTGCACGCGAAATTCTTCAACATAATATGTTGGTAACTTTTGCCCACCATCTCTGCTTTGCATGAGTGCTGTGAATGCTGACACTTGTTGGAAATGCCGCACAAGGACCTGTTACTCTGAAAGTGCTGAAGAATGCTCATCACTCCACGACATTTTTCCCTCAGTACTACACTGTTACTAAACATGGAGTGCCGCATGCTGCACAATACTGCTTCGCAATGCCGCTTTACGGGGACGGATTGTGGACGACAGACTGACCACCCCAAACTCTTAAACCCTAAATCCCTACCCCTAAACCCTAAACCCTGAACCCTAAAACCCTAGCTGGATCGTCCAAGCTTTCTGTTTAGGGCCAATCATCGCCTAGGCGCTAGCAGGTTCTTTGATGCACGTTCTCTCGAGCCTTCATGACCACACCGCTTCTCTTTGTCATAGTTGGGTAACATTTTACATTTTAAAGGGTACTTAAACCCAAGGAATAGGAATAGCAGTTGAAATCTTGAATACATCTCTTTAAGGTACTTTAAAACCCAACAAGGAATAGACATTTAGATGTTTATTACCATCCCAACCATGAAGTTCTCATTTCTGGCATCATCGACGGGCTGCTGGTCGATGAAACCTCGGGCATGGTCAGCCCCCAACTTCCCGCGCCCCGAGCCGGGGTTCTTCTGTTTGTTAGGGCTTAGGGCCTAAAGGGGGTTTAGGGTTTAGGGTTTAGGGTTTAGGGTTTAGGGTTTAGGGTTTAGGGGTTTAGGGGTTTAGGGGTTTAGGGTAGTTAATATTATTACTGTACCACGAACCACGATTTCTGCGATGACAGGGGAGCTTAGGGCTTGGGCGCAGTCCGGCACTTTCTTGTGCAGGCAAGTCATGCTGTGAGGTGCAACCGTGGTAACTATAAGCAGGCGTGCAGAAGCGCAGTGCGCAACTGCAAACTAAAGAAGGGTCGGAGAAGTGTCCAAAGCGTAACTAGCCACAAGTCCGCGGAGCTGAGGACACACCTGGCGAGGAGGCCGGTCCTTGCATGAGTGGTTCATCTGCAGCTCTTTCGTGGTTTTGCTATGTTGGTTCGTAGCGGCACCTTCCAGCCTGGAGCTCTCCGGAGCCCAATGAGAAGCCACGAACTGAGGTGCCGGAGGCTGCACTCCAACAGCTCCGAGAGATGACTGCTCCTTGGACGTTGGTGCACTTCGGGTTAGGGTTTAGGGTTTAGGGTTGAGGGTTTAGGGTCTAATTAGGGTTTAGGGTTTAGGGGCGTTGGTGCACTTCGGCTTGGGCTTGGAATGGATGCAGGGTTTTTGGCATTTCGGAGTTCGGAGCGTTCAGATCTGCAGAGCTGTTGAGAGGCTTTGCGCTAAAACAGCGCGGCGGTTGGGAGTTTTTTCTTCCCCAAAGGCCCCGACACTGGGAAGGACTCTCCACACAGGGACACTCCGCTTAGGCGGCTGTCAAGAAGAAGCCGCGGGATGCGAAGTTCCGGCACAGGACCAAGTTGGACGACACTGCCACTCAGCTGCATGTTGAGGTGCTGCTTGTTCGGCTCTGTGAATTGTGCCCTGAAGAAACAATAATAATAAAATGTAATAATAATAGGAATACTATAGTAATAACAATAGTACTAATAATAATAATAGCAATAACAACAACAATAATAATAATAACAACAATAATAATAACAACAATAATAAAAATAACAATAATAATAATAGTAACCTGAGCCGACCTGGCAATCTCAGGTGGAGCATGCCCTGGCCTGAGCTTTTGCAAAGACCCTGAAAGCCGTCCCAAGCCATCCCAAGCCAATGGCTACCCTAAACACTAAACCCTAAACCTAAGCCCTAAGCCCTAAACCCTAAACCCTAAACCCTAAACCCTAAACCCCAAACCCTAAACCCTAAACCAAAGTGGGACAGCATAGCTCCTGAGCTCGGCTTGCACTTTGTGCATTTCTGTAGGTTTCAAGGTTTAAGGTTTAGGGTTTAGGGTTGCGGTGAAGAGCTCAGGGAACAAGTGACACAACCCAATCCGGCTGCAGCTTATGGCTCACATGGGCTCGCTTGTCAGGTGGTCTATGTCAGTGCTCTGGACCTGTCGGACAGAGCGCGGCCTCTGCGCCCGGAGCTTAGGAGGTGAGGCATTGTGTGGTCCACAAAAACTGCAGTGCTTGGGTTTAGGGTTTAGGGTTTAGGGTTGAGGGTTCAGGGTTCAGGGTTTAGGGTTTAGGGTTTAGGGTTTAGAGTTTAGGGTTTAGGGTTTAGGGTTTAGGGTTTAGGGTGGTGTGTCCGAGTCGTCCGAGTCCCGAGCCAGGCTTGGGCACGCAGGTCAAGATGAAGTGCCGTGCTTGCAGTAAGACCAGAGACTCGCAGACACGAAGTTTTTGTGCGAGTTGCCACCGGCGTTGCCACCCATGTTCCCACGAATTGACAGAGTTGCCTTAGTGTGTTGGCAACGTGCGACTAAGGCTGTACTCCGACACCAAAGGTGTTGGTGGCGAGGCGGTGGAGGCCTGATGACTAGTGAACAGAATTGTGTTTATCAGTGCATGAAGAGGAGAGAGACTCATTGTTTAAAAGCCACATCCTTTGGGGGTCAAGTGGAGTTGTTTCTTGTCGTTGGGAGAGGCGATGCGTGCAGGGCTTATTTGGCAGAACTGGGGCATGTAGTTTCGTTTGTGTGACGTCAGCCTGCGCAACCAGTCGCATGGGGCTGTGCATAAGTCGTGGAGCGGGTTGAGTGCTGACCTGGTTTTCGTTTGAAGCCATGCAAGCTTGGTTTATTAAAGAGAAAAGTCATGCCATAAAGAGGGCTGGCGTCAAAACAACACGCGAACCCTTTTCCAATTCCGTCACGCGAGCAATGTGTTTGCAAATGGGGCGGGTTACCCGCCTCCCCCCATTCCCCCACCCACCCTCCGATTGTGTTTAGTTTCTTTTCAAGCCTGAAGAAAGCACAAAAGGCAAAAACAAAAGCATGTCCAACAACTTTTTGGACCGTTTGTCAGCGCACTTCACGTGGAACTTCAGGGACGTTGATAACTTTGTTACACCTTCGTAGTTTCTGATCATTGGTTACAAGGGACTGTGCCGCCGCAAAAAAGACTTCCCTGCGGGAGCACAACCTCTTGGAGACCCTAAACCCTAAACCCTAAACCCTAAACCCTAAACCCTAAACCCTAAACCCTAAACCCTCAACCCTAAACCCCAGCGGAGTTTCGAGTGGCGGACTCGAAGCCTTAGGCACAAGACAGGATCGCCCCCAACCCTCAACATAGGGTTTAGGGTTTAGGGTTTAGCAAAGAGGAGGCTCTTCATTTGAGGGTTGGGTTGCCTGCCTCGTTTGGAGGATCTTGGGGGGGGCAAAGATGTAAGGAAGGGCTGTGATTTGGGATGGTTTAGGGACGGAGCGTGTAGAACGATTTTTGACATTCCCGTGGGGTCTAGCCATCCCCCCCCCCCCCAGCATTGTCGTTGGCTCTACCATGTGCATGCTGTTCTTTGTGGAAAACCCTAAACCCTAAACCCTAAACCCTAAACCCCAAACCCTAAACCCCAAACCCTAAACCCTAAACCCTAAACCCTAAACCCTAAACCCTAAACCCTAACCCTAAACCCTAAACCCTAAACCCTAAACCCTAAACCCTAAACCCTAAACCCTAAACCCTAAACCCTAAACCCTAAACCCTAAACCCTAAACCCTAAACCCTAAACCCAAGCCCATTTTTCGCTTTTTTCTTTGTCCTTTTATGTGTGTTTTGTCAACGTTGTGGGGGTTCCTGGCATGGCGCGGCTCCGCGAGCCCCCCCATGTTAACGCAGCGGGGGCGGGTTTAGGGTTTAGGGTTCAGGGTTCAGGGTTCAGGGTTTAGGGTTTAGGGTTTAGGGTTTAGGGTTCCATAGATTTCTCATCCTGATTCACAGCTGGTTGGCTGAGCCGTCGAGACGCACAGGGCTGCACAACTGGCCGGTTTCGGGCTTTGTCTGAAGCGGACTTCGTCGGGTGTATGAGTGTGTGATTGAACCAGCCACATGGCTGTGGCGGCAAGACCACGAACGAAATGCAGCCGTTCGCAAAAGTAGGTGTCCGTACTGGGGTCACAGGAAATGTCGGGAGAGCCGCTAAGATTTCCAGTGAAAAACTAAGAGAGAGCTGGGTCACATCCCAGTCCAAAGTCAACGTCACATGTTACTTCCAGCTCTGCGCGAGGTCACTGCAGAACCGGAGCTCCCTACACAGGCATTCTGAAGCTGCGGGTTTCTATCCCTATCCCTTAGGCAGTAGCATCCGGCTCAGGCCGTTCTGCTTGAGTGGTGCCTTTTCGGTCAGACTTGAGACGTCTTGTCCACATTTTCTGCCTTGATCTGGGAGGCGGAGGGTGGACTCCTGGAGGCTTTTCTTGTGACATGTTGTGATCTGTTGCGATGCGAGAGCTTGCGCATAGTCAGCCGTAGTCTTCGTAAGACAAATGTGCTCAGGCGTCCCCGATGGAGGATTGCGAGGCAGGGGATGTCGCATACATTTTTTCAGGAGATTGCAGAATCTCTCTAGAAAATTCTAAAGATACGATGGGCAGGCCCAAGACCACAAGCCGCGCTATCTTCGCAGCTTCGAAACCAAGGCTGCGGGAAACCTCTAGGACGTATGCAAACTAGAGGGTTCGAGGCGATCTGAAGCGATTTGAGACGTTGGTGATCTTGTAGGGAGCATTTTCATGCAAGAGCAGAACCGCTTAATTACCAGCATCCAAAGCAACATGAACGGACAGCTAGATTTAATTGAGCCGTTTAGTGGCTACTGTTCAACTGCTGGGGAGCAACTTTCGCAGAACAAGGGAAGGCTTGCTGACAGGTTAGGGTTTTAGGGTTTTAGGGTTTTAGGGCTTTAGGGCTTTAGGGCTTTAGGGTTTTAGGGTTTTAGGGTTTTAGGGTTTTAGGGTTTTAGGGTTTTAGGGTTTTAGGGTTTTAGGGTTTTAGGGTAATTTTAGGGTTTTAGGGTTTTAGGGTTTTAGGGTTTTAGGGCTTTAGGGCTTTAGGGTTTTAGGGTTTTAGGGTTTTAGGGTTTTAGGGTTTTAGTCGGAGTGGCTGTGTCAGGTCGCAGAGGAGGAACGCCAGATCTTGGAGTCTTGGCACCGTTTCAGCTTCGATGTGAGTTTGGCATGGATGCACAAGTGATGCACCTTAGCTTCTGCCTAAACCCTAAACCCCAAACCCCAAACCCTAACCGTAAACCCTAAACCCTAAACCCTAAACCCTAAACCCTAAACCCTAAACCCTAAACCCTAAACCCTAAACCCTAAACCCTAAACCCTGAACCCCAAACCAGCTCCAGGAAGGCTGCTACGAAGGGGAGGTCGTGCGTCGCGCGAAGACGTATGCCACTCTGCGCGGAAAATGCCGGTTGTGGGCTGTGGCTGAGTGATGCGAAACGCTGTTTAGACGTAATCCCTTCCGAGCGGCCAATTGAGATTGTCCAGCAGCCGTTAAGCCCTTAAAGCGGTTGACAAAAGGTCTCATGCAAAGGAGTGTGGAATGGGCACCTTGACTGCCTTGACTGCTGTTCCGGGCGTGCGTAAGGCCTGGATCCGGCCCCTGGAGCCTGAGAAGTTCCCTGAGAATGCTCGTCTCAAGCTTCGGGAGATGTGCGACGGGCTTCCTGGCTGCAAGGGTTAGGGCCGCGAGTTGCTGAGCATGCCTTGAATGTGGAAAGCGTGGCTAAACATAGCTAGACGTTTGCGGTCGTTTGCTATATACAATGCAGACAAAGGCTCTGCAAAGGAAGGGATGACGCTGCAAGTATGCTCGGGGAACCGTCGGGCCATCAGTGGAACAGCGGCCTGCAGCTTCTGCTGGACAGAATTGCTAGGATTCGGAAGGGCGCCGCCGAAGGATACACGAGCTGAGTGCAAGATCTGCAAAGTAAGCCAGCCAAGCTTAAGCTCACTGCTCCAGCAGGTTCCGGAAGAAGGCGGATGATGGTGGCCATGGAAAGCCTTTCTGCGGAGGCTTGCGGGTTCCGGGCACAAAATTGCAAGGCACCCGGTGCCTGGCAACCGGCCAGCAGGTCCTCCTCGTAGCGCGGGAGTGCCGGTGTAGCTGGTAGCTTTTGAGACATCTACTGGTCATTCTACCTCATGTTGGCACATGAGAATTGATTGCTCACCTAGCAGCAGTCGTTGTTTTCTTACATTGCCTGCACATGCTGCAGGGATTGAAGATGATGTTGTGCAGCCAAACTGCAGACAGCTGAGAGACAGAGAAAGAGAGAGAGAGAGAGAGAACAGAAAAGAACATGCGCTGTTGTAACATGTTGCAACGCTGCACGTCAACTGACCTTCTGGTTGCTGCCATGCCCCAAGGCCAGACTCCATCTCACCGCCCAAAGCCTTACGCTTTGTTTACCCCACGAATACGCAGTTCGTTCGGCCGCACTGCGCTGTGAACACCCCGACTAGTCAACTGTGTAGGCCGCGAGAAGAAGGCAACAGGGGAGGGAAGCCATCATTCGCCCAACCCACCAAACAGCTGGGAGTATCAGTTATTGCAAGAGTTGAGCCACAACACCAGTTCCCTGGTATAAGTGCTGTGGTCCTAGCACATCGAGAGTGACAGCCAAGGGAGGCTGGCCACACAATGGCTCAACCGACAGAAAGACAACACATGCCCAGCACATCATAACCTTCAAGCCTTTCCATCCAGCTGGTGTTTCTCCTTGCTACCATGCCTACCAATGCGTAGGCAAGAAAGGGGAAAGTCTACAGGTCAGCACACAAATCCCAGTCTCAACACGCAACCTTGATCTGCAAGTCCTGAGAACCCACTGACGCGGCATTATGAACGTGCCTGCCTGGCGGCCTTTTCGGGGATGCGTGCCGAAAGGAAGGAAGAGAGAACATGTGCTGGGGCGGCTCCCTCCGCAGCGAGCCCGTGTTTAGAAGACGGACCCATGAGATCATACTGACCGACCTGTGGAGGCGCATTCGGGGTGCAGATCGATGGGCGGCTATCAAGTTTAGGTTGATACCGCGTGAACATGCGTGAAAACACGCTGTATGCAAACAAAAACATCGGTGCTGGCCACCTGACACAGGGTGCTTTCCGCGCGATTTCTTGACCCCTTTAAAACATGAAAGACAAAACGAAAGAACAACAGCAAGGAAGGAAAGAAAGACAGAAATACTGAAATGATCTTTTTGGGGAGAGTCGCACGACAGTCGCCCAGTGGCATATCTTCTCGACCCGTTGTCGTAGGTCCTCGAGGTGAAACGCCCCCAACAGCAAAAGGAGAACAAACCAACCCCAGCCAACGAACCACCCAGAGGGACCTTAAGTGAAACACTAATTCCCCCAGCGAACGAGAGAGCGAGAGAGCGAGAGAGCGAGAGAGCGAGAGGTTCCACTGGAGCGGCTCCAATACAGAGGCGGGCGATGACGCCCGGGGCTTCGGCCCCATGTCCCAAGAGAGAGAGAGAGAGAGAGAGAGAGCGAGCGAGCGCGCGAGCGAAGAAGAAGAAGAAGAAGAAGAAGAAGAAGAAGAAGAAGAAGAAGAAGAAGAAGAAGAAGAAGAAGAAGAAGAAGAAGAAGAAGAAGAAGAAGAAGAAGAAGAAGAAGAAGAAGAAGAAGAAGAAGAAGAAGAATAAGAAGAAGAAAGAAGAAGAAGAAGAAGAAGAAGAAGAAGAAGAAGAAGAAGAAGAAGAAGAAGAAGAAGAAGAAGAAGAAGAAGAAGAAGAAGAAGAAGAAGAAGAAGAAGAAGAAGAATAAGAAGAAGAAGAAGAATAAGAAGAAGAAGAAGAAGAAGAAGAAGAAGAAGAAGAAGAAGAAGAAGAAGAAGAAGAAGAAGAAAGAAGAAGAAGAAGAAGAAGAAGAAGAAGAAGAAGAAGAAGAAGAAGAAGAAGAAGAAGAATAAGAAGAAGAAGAAGAAGAAGAAGAAGAAGAAGAAGAAGAAGAAGACGAAGAAGAAGAAGAAGAAGAGGAGAGTGAGCGGGAGAGAGAGAGAGAGAGAGAGAGAGACAGAGGGGACAGAGTAAGTCATGGGGCGAAGTCCTTCTCCCAACCTGCCTAAACCCGAGGAGCCCCGAATGCCGGGGCGGGCGAGGACGCCCGGGGGCTTGCCCAAGAAAGAAAGGGGCGAACCCCCCCTCCGCGGGTCATACGTGCTGCAAGCAAGCAAGAGAGGAGACAGAGAGGCGACAGACATAGCTACATACTGGTGGAGGAAAGAAAGAAAGACGGACACGGAGAGAGCATGCGCCACATTATTCCCAGCTGGCACGTTTTGGCAAGGTATGTTGCCAATCCCGATCTTTCAACGAAGGGCACCATCCTAAGCGTGGGCATGAAGGCACCGGAGGGATCTCAACTATGCAAATAGGGTTGCTCTTCCTTAGTCTGAAGCAGCGTCGCCGGCTGCAAACTCATCATGGATGGGCCGAGCGCCAGCAATGCAGTTTCGTTTGAAATGTCTTGCCAGGTTGGCTTCAAGCTGTACATCGACAACAAGGTCATCCGCTACATAAGGGTTTAGGGGTTTCGCGTTTAGGGCCTAATTAGAGTTTAGGGTTTAGGGTTGAGGGTTTAGGGTTTAGGGTTTAGGGTAAGGTATCTAAAGGTACAGTAAACAGGTAGCCAAGTTCAGCGAGCATTCTCGCCAGGGCGTTGGGGCCTACGATGTGCATGCCAACCGAGAGCACATCGCTGGAGACCAATGGAGTGTTTAGGGTTTAGGGTTTAGGGTTTAGGGTTTAGGGTCTTGGGATCCTCTGCAGTCCGCAGTGCATGCGCAGACAAGGCCAGCTGGGCTTCTGAGAGATTCTGACACCAAGGCAAAGATGCTGGATGCCATTCGTAAGAATTTCGAGACTGAGGACGGTTGTGCCTAGCTTAGGGTTTAGGGTTTAGGGTTTAGGGTTTAGGGTTTAGGGTTTAGGGTTTAGGGTTTAGGGTTTAGGGTTTAGGGTTTAGGGCCAGCTCGTTCTTTTTGAGTGGCTTCTAGCATCTCGGTGATCCTTGCAGGAGGGCCGCCAGAAGTCACTGCAACTGCGCGATGCGTTTGGGGAGGCTGCGTTTGGCTGTTTGGAAAAGTGGAGGGGGGCTCTGCTAGATCTGGCGCTGACACATCAGGGCCCCGACAGCTTCAAGGATGTTCTTTGGGTGGGCGAATGTCACAACCTCAGATGAGTCTGGTGTGCAGCCTCTAAGCTCGCCAGCAGCATGATGGTATGCAGTTGCCTTGGCAGTTGCTCTCCGGGAACTGTGCGCCGCCTGGCTGAGGCACCCATTCTTTCTCCTTGGCTGCAGGTGGGACCGGGTTGCGACAAAACGGGCATGCGGTTATGCAATGTAACTTACCACTCGGTTCCTACATTTCCGCATCGCGCTCGTGCGAGTGGTATCGTGTCCTTCCTCGTCCACGGCCGAAGGCTTTAAGTTGTGAGGATCGGACTCTGCAACACCCTTCAGCGTCAACACCAAAACAAAAGCAAGTACATCAACGACCAACAATGCAATGTTCTGGACTGCCCCTTCGATAGAGGGGTGGGGGGTATAATGGTTTCCCCCGTTTCGGACAATACTCCCCCCCCCCCCCCTCCTCCGTTTTTTTTTGTGTTTTTTTGCCCTGTTGCGGGGGCGAAATGGCCGGTTGGTATGTGTCCGTTTTGGATATCAAGACCCCTGGCTGAAGGGGGGAGGGCGAATTTCAACGTGCCCTCCCAACTCACCCTGGAACAGCTAAGGGGGCATACTTCACAACGCCAAAAAGGAAGACTGTCCGAGTGCTGACACATGTGCCTTCTATTTATCTCCGATGAAACCAGTCGCGAAGCTAGTGCTAGATCCCCGGCTCTGTTCTCGTCTAGACTGGCTGGTTAGTTTACAAAGCTAACACGGCTTCTCGTGCCATCCTGCGGGCTGCATGCCATGTTGGCCAATGTTGGCCAATGTTGGCCACGTCGCGTGGGTTGTGTGCGCTAGATGCTATGTCCCGGGTTGCGCACTGCATGCCACGTCCCGTAGGATGCGTACGCCATCCGCCACATTGCCCCCATCTAGAATTCCTGCAGGAGTGTGCTGAGCACATTTGGCCTTGTTTGGCAGTGTTGCTTGGAAATGCTCCCCCTGAACCCTGACTCATGAACGCCTACTGTGCGCACACCAAGGGATTCAGACCAGCCGTTGCTTGCATTTTCCGGAAGCCTCGAAAACATTGGCCTGTGTGTACTAACCGGGACCCCGTGCATACGCTGCGCTTGGCGTTCAGATCTTTCAGCCTTGCATACCGATCGTTGCCTTCAGAACTGCTTGAGAACTGGCACATTCCATCTGAGGTTGCATATGAGTACTTTGCCTGATATGGGTATTTCCAAGAATAGGGGGCACCCTTAATGTACCCCCCGAATAGCACAACCCTTATTCTAGGAATCCCCTCCAAAAGGGCACCCCCTGTTTTCGGAAACCCCCCAGTAGGGTATAGGGTTTAGGGTTTAGGGTTTAGGGTTTAGGGTTTAGGGAAGCTCGCTTTGGCTTTGATCCAGAGGCCGGCTGGCTGGCGTCCTTCCATTTGCAGAGGATGCTTGGGGGGGGGCACAAGGATGTGGGGGTTTCCGAATTTAGGGGGTGCCTTTTTTGGGGGTCCCTTTGAGAGGCATTCTAGTCTATTTGGGCTGTAAAAGGGGTACCCCTATGTTGGGAAATACGCATTTTTGCCTTTTTTTTGGGGGCCCAGGTTGGCGTTGCAGGTCTTACTTTCTGAGAGCAGTGCAAAGGAGGTCGTACTCGCCCACTCGAGGTTGCATTTTTGGATTTTTAGTCGCATCTGAGCGTAAGCAAATCCTGAGCAGTAAACAGAGCTACGGAGCAAGTATGCCGGCACTCCTGCTGCCACATCTTGGCATTCTCTCGCCTGCGGAGCAGTGGTGTGGAGGTTTCAAGCTTAAAGCGAAAGACCCATATCAAAGAGGCAGACCAGTGCACCCAAGCCTTCGAAAGAATGGGGAGTGGTTCACCCAAGCCCTACATGAGGTGAGGGTTGGTTTTCGGGTTTCGGGTTTTAGGTCTTAGGGTTTGATTAGCGACTAGGGTTTGGGTTTAGGGTTTCGGATGTAAGGTTTCCCGCTGTGGTGTGGTTGTGGGTTGGTTTTAAGGTTGAAGGTTTAGAGTCTCGGGGTTTAGAGTTTTTGTAGTTTAGCGTTGAGTTTACGGTCTAGGGTTTAGAGGAGAGACCGTACACCATAGGGGGTGGGGCGAATACCAGGGGGGGGGTGGGGCGGGGGGCCGAGAACGCACAGCGCACAACCACATGTGTCGAGAGGGCTTGTGGAACGATGTCATTGGATGTCTAGCCTGAATTTGCGTGCGTGTCCCAGCATATTTTGGTTGAGGAAACAGATCATCCCTTCAACCTGAGCCAGGCAGGATATGTCAAACTGGGTGTCACCCAGACCCTAAACCCTAAACCCTAAACCCTAAACCCTAAACCCTAAACCCTAAACCCTAAACCCTGAACCCTGAACCCTGAACCCTGAACCCTGAACCCTGAACCCTGAACCCTGAACCCTGAACCCTACACCCTCTCTACCTATATATATTTAAACCTTAATGGAGTCGTCTTGCTTTTTTGTGGTTTCGTGGTTCCTAAATCCTAAATCCGAAATCCTAAATCCTAAATCCTAAATCCTAAATCCTGAATCCTAAATCCTGAATCCTAAATCCTAAATCCTAAATCCTGAATCCTGAATCCTAAATCCTAAATCCTAAATCCTAAATCCTAAATCCTAAATCCTAAATCCTAAATCCTAAATCCTAAATCCTAATCTAATATGGGCTGTCCCGTGGCCCCCCCGGGACGGGTTGTGGGGGACGGGTTGTGCCGAACACCCCCGGGGACAGGTTGTCCTGGGGTGTCCTGGGGCGTTCCGGGTCCCTCCCGAAACAAATGTCCCGAGCCCCCCCGGGACGCCCCCGAAACAGCTGTCCCGGTTAGCCCCCGGCACACCCGGCTTTTTAAAGCCTTTTGGGGCTTTTTCAAGCTATTCGGAGCTGTGGTGGTGCTTTGGGGTAAATGGAGGGGTCCCGAAACCGTTGATTCCGGTATGAAAAAACAGCATTTTTCGTTGCGGGAGCAGGCAAATACCATCAGTACTAAAAATCAGCATTTTTCATTGCGGGAGCAGGCAAATACCAGGCTCCCCCTTTTGGGTTTTTTTTGAAGCATTTTGGTGTTTTTTTGCAGCTATTTGGGGCTGCGGTGGTGCTTTGGGGTAATGCCTGTAGGACTTAGGATTTAGGGTTCAGGGCCCTCTCTGGGCTTTCAAGATTTAGGATTTGGAGTTAGGGGTGCCCTCTCTGCAGCTTTTAACACTTAGGCATTTGGGTTTAAGGGCCTTTCTGCGGCGTTTAGGATTCGGATTCAGGGGCCTCTCTGGAGCTTTCAGGATTTAGGATTTAGGGTTCAGGGGACTTAAGGCAATAAGAATTGAAATGGTAGATAAGGTTGCCAAATGAAAGGGATTCTAGGTGGGTGGGGTGATGCCAAACACCCTTGGTGAATGCTTAGATCAGAGATGCTGAACCCTAAGCCCTAAACCCTAAACCCTAAATGGAGTCCTGTTGGCCCTGTGCAGGCTTGTTGGTGCTCAACGGAGCTGAGATGGCCAAGTGCCTTCGCAGCCTTGGCGCGTTTGGGCATCTTCTAGCAAGGGCAGGCGGGCTAGAGCCTGCGGATCAACAAAAAAGCAACAAAGAATCAACTTAGTTTAGACAAGTGTCGTTTTGGATCGTCGAAAGCCCATGGCAAGTTCGGCTTCTTGGCTTTTCGGTGTGTTGGCTTTGCGGCTTCTAGGTTTGCTTTCTTGTCTTTCAAGCCTGCTCAGCTTCGTTTTGTTTGTCCCAATCGTTGGTTAGTTTTGCCGGCTAGGTGGCAGAGTGCGGGGAAGAAAGATAGACAGACAAAAGCAAAGCAACAATGAAAGAGAGAGGGAAGGAGGTTTCATTGCGTATCGTTTCCCACGGAGAGCGGGCGAGAGAGAGAGAGAGAGGCCTTTGGACCTCGCTGGAAGGAAGGAATGAAGGAAAGAAGGAAAAGGGGCACCTCATTAGACAGCCCTCAGTTCAACCTTCGCAACAAGTGGGGGTCCGCGGACTGCGCGGGGCGGGGGCTTACCCCCAGGCCCCCAGAAAGAAACAAGGAAAGAAAGAAAGCAAGAAAGAAAGAAAGAACACCAAGTTGAGATTCTTCGAATGCTGCACTGCCGCTTGCACTATTGCATATTGTTACTTTCAAGGTGTGAATAGCAGCACGTGCAAATAACTGTCCTCCATTCATTTCTTTTTCCACTGATGCTGTATAGACATGGCAAGATCGGTGCGATTCGCGCAAAGAGGCAAGAGACGCGAATCACAGCAGATTTTGTTCATGGTGTTCCGTGTAGATAGAAGCGCCACTACATGGACGAAACGGCTCAAAGAAAAACCCACCTGTGGTGCAGCTTTGTTTTTCGTTTCTTCTTGATGCGCTGCAGTGTGATTCGGCTGGCCCTATTCCACATAAATCGCACCAGATTGTGCCCATGGTGTTATGTGCCTGTTTTTGACTTTGTCTAAACCAGTACAGAAGCCCGAGTAAATTGACAGGAGCCTCGCGCAGAACCCGTACCGATGATCTTATCGCTCATAAGAGAGGCGCGAATCACACCAGCCCCTTCCAAGGCTAGAATTTAGGGTTCAGGGTTTAGGGTTTAGGGTTTAGGGTCTGAAGAAATAGAGCCTCGCACCGTCTATTGCAATTATTGTCTAGCCCTGTTAGAGTTATTGTTTTTGCTGGTGTTGTTATTGCGTTTATGACTACCATGGCTAATATGGTTGATTATCATGAGTTTCCAATTCTCATTACCTTGAGTCTATTTGTACTTGTAGTATGAGTACGTTTGGTCTTTCTTACAGCACAACGGTTTTTGCGCTCATCGCGATTTGTACAATTTTTACCATAATTACGAATACGCGTTATCGCATTACTAGGTGGGCTTGTCAATTGTGTCATTCCCTCCCCGGCAAGCTCTGATCATTGGATATTTGTTTGATGATTTTGTGTTTTTGTTGCTCCCAGGGCGTGATTACTTCTCAAAGTGCTTCTTCATGTCTGCATGACAAAGCCTTAGCTGTGAGCCCCCAGCAAGTGCTCACCGCAAGATGCCGGCAGCAAGTGCGCATCGTGAGCGTTTAAGGAACTCTTGAGAAGAAGCTCGAGCTGGATTTGGTGCAAAATCTGAAGCTGCTGCGACACTCGGCATCAGTGGCAGGTGGTATTTGGACTGTTGAGTCATTGAGAGGCAGCGCCTCTAGCTTGCTTAGACTTACCATGCCCAAAGAACCTCCTGCGCTGGTTGTTGCAATTACGTGCGCTGTACTTGAGTAAAATTCTCATTTGTTGCTATTGCTCGTGCATCGTTGCATCATTTTTCATCAAGTGGTTTGAAGGGTTCAGCTCGAGCATCGGGTCCTTCGGAGCCTCAAGTTTCGATCGCCTGCCAAGCGCCAGCGCGTGCTCGTCGCACATCCTCACTTGCGAGTTGCAGCCGTTGCAGCCTTATCTGAGGATCAAGGGGAGCCACTTGCTCGCAGTGCTTCCATGCTGTCAAACGCTGTTTGATAGATTCGTTTGTAGCAAATGCTGAAACTTCAGAGGTTTGGTGTTCTGATGACATAAATGGCGTGAAGCTCAAGCAGACGCTGGACAAGGCTAACTGTCCACACAGCAGCAGCTTGGCAGACTAACTGTGCACAAGCGCGAAAGCGAGATCAGGCAAGCCCGCAATAGCTCAGAATGCCGCAGGGGAGGAGCAAACTCAATCAGTCTTTTCAGGCTTCGACACAATCTTCTGGATGATGCCATATGTGCCGGACAGACAGTGGCGCCCACCAGCGAGCGACTTGCATGCAGCTGCCAGCGTTATAGGAGAAGTGAGCACATCGAACTGAAGCTCTGCCAGGTATCTCGACCATGATGTACTATTACATTCAGGCTTTCCTGGAGAGTGCCTGGCCCAAGAAGATGTCAGGCGATTTTTAGCAGCATCTACTCATCCATACGTGATACAAGCTGAGGTGCTGCCCACGTTTGCAAGGAGGATGGGCAATTAGCTGCCTGGACTTTTGTACCTTTTTGTCTCAGCGTGGTCTTTAACGTCGGGGTGTTGGTTGTTTTTTGTTGTTTCGTTTTTCTGTGTCTCTGACTGAGGTTGTTGTAGTGACGTCAGCTCAGTGCTTGAGCTGGAACCTCTACAACTGCCACTGAGCCTTGTTTGGGTGGTGTTCGAAGCAGATCACGGAAAGCCATCCCCACACAGGTTTCAAAGGCGAGCAAGAAGGTGAGTCACAAGCTGAGGCAAACCGAAGTGGCAGGACCGGCAATTGCAGCCGGAGGTGTGGTGGTTCGCAGCTCGGCTTTGCAAGTGGTATCCAGCGACCCAAGTGGTGCGTAGCGTGGGATGTTCCCCCTGATGCTGCCAGTCCCTAGTAGGGATTATAATAGGGGGTACTAACCCTAAACCCTAAACCCTAAACCCTAAACCCTAAACCCTAAACCCTAAACCCTAAACCCTAAACCCTAAACCCTGATCCAAGGGGAAACATCCCCGATGCGTAGCTTTTGATAGCTCTTAGTGCCAGCAAAGGGTCCTGGAAGGTATGCGCGCCAGAGATGTAGTTTGCCACTGGCAAGCTCCAGCTGCTTTAGGGTTTAGGGTTTCGGGTTTAGGGTTTAGGGGTCCCGTTCAGGTTTTGAAGCACAGCTAGACATGCCAGCGTGAAACCCGAACAACAGTGGAAGACCGCGACGGCGGCGGATGCTCTGTATTGTGTGGCCGGAATGCGTTTCCTGCCACTTTTTTTGCGACACGGCGCGATTCAAGCCTCAACAAGTGCACGGCACCTGGGCGAGAGCGCGATTTGCCATGTCATTCCGTGTCGGATGTCGCTGCTCTTGACTTGAAAGCCGCGACCTCCAAGCCTTTGCGCGCACCCAAGCCTTCGGCGAGACCGCGTTTTTGAAGCCAAAGAAGCGGCACGGGTCGGCAACCTGACAGGCACATACGAAAAGCTGCCGCACTGTTTGCTAGTTCGACCCACACAATCACCACGGACGTGGGACGCACACATACGCACAGCCGTCCCGTGCACTTGCTCATTCCCGCTCACAAAAGGAAGGAACGGTGGAGGGTCCCGTGGTTCCTCACGCTGTGTCAACCCGTTACTACACTATGCTGCAGGGCCTTCTTGTGTTTTGGAACAAATGAACACACTGTTGGCACCTTGCGGTGCAGTACCCGGAGATGGTGAAGGAGTAACTACCGCCAGCGAGCTGACATCATCATATCCTCTCGTTATCCGCGACGGCCTGCGCGCCCGGGGGCTGACTCCCGGGGGCTGACGTGCGACACTTCCTCGCGCGAACACTGCCTTGCCCACCTTGCTCATGGTGGCGGAAGAGGCTAGGAATGAGTATACAAAACAGCGGTCTGTGAGGGAAGCCAGTTCCATCACATTGTGCACCGGCTCTGTGCAGCTGTAGCAAGAGCCGGTGCTTACCAGGCCGGTGAGCCTTCGTGAGCAGATCTCGCCGCATCTTTATCACATGTAACATGGCAACAGTCGGGCACGGGCTCGCATCTTCGTCATGTGTGAAATGTGTCAATGGCATTCAATAGCCACATGGGTCGCAGGGGTCGGGGACCATCCTCAAAGCCGTCGTCGTTTTGAAGTTTTGGCCAGGAGTACTGTGCCCATGTGCGATTGCATGAAACACTGTGGTGCCCTGAAGTCTACTGTGTCATATAGTATCGAAGAAAGTGCGCAAGATTCTTCCATGGACTGCGTGATATGCGTGATATCTGGTGTTGTCCCGATTGTTGCTTTCAATGCATCTACACCCTGCTCTGATGGTGACGCTGATGACGGCGGCGATGATGATGCTGACGATGTCGAGGATGATAGTACGCTATTCATGATGGAGAGTCGCTGGTTGCATTGCTCTCGGGAAACCCGGTGTCTAGGTTGTACATGTAGCACAGCCGCTGGCAACGCTTTGTTCAAGGATGTGGCCCCGTTTGAAAAGCACGGCTACCAGTCCCGGTTTGGGGACGGCCGCGATCGCTACGTGGACTATCCCGTGTTTCACAGGACTGACTGGACTGCTTTCCTGCATGCTTTGGTCGAAATTACGATGTAAAGTCTGCAAGGCAACCAGAACAATTGGGACTTCTCTCAGCCGCAAGCCTGATTGCTTTTGTGACAGGCTTTGCGACACTGTGGCGGTATGCTGGAGGATGAATTCATGCGCGTCACCTGAAGATGACGTGAATGTCCGTGGAGTCACAGCGCCCCATCTGATTGATCAGCGTGCAGAGTGCAGGGAAGTGCAGAGAGCAGAGAGGCTAACTTGGTATCAAGAAAAGTATTTGAAGGTTTTAGAGTTGTTGACTTGTTAGTTGATCCACACATGTGAGCTTATACCCATGGAGATATTGCAGCACAGGAAGAAGATATCGCGGCACGCAAGAAGCTCCTGGCTAAGCAGGGACGGGGTGATCTGAAGCATCCCAAGTTGATGTAAGGGAGAAAGTTAACCGAAGCAATGACATCCGAAATTAAGGCTCCTGGAAGAAGTTGGCAAAGATCCAAACGAGGACTTGCGTGTGTTTGGACTGTCCTTCCGAAGCATGTCTCGAGTTTGGTCCATGGTCCATGGTCAATGCATCCGAAGGCGCCACTCGTCATGCGGCTCCAAGGCACCTAAGCTAAAGCGACGAAAGCAGCCTGTGCCAGCTTGGCTCTGCTTGCTGGCTCTTTGGCCCCATGGTTGCCTGGTGGTCAGGGAGATTCACGAACTTGTGCTGCCCCGCTTTGTGTCCAGAAGAGCGAATTCATGTTGCCATCCTTGCCCCACATCACCTCGTCACCCCGCTTCCAGGGTAGAGTCCTGCCACTCGGCTGATTGTTAGGCAGTGAGGCTCTTCTACAGCTGGGGCTCCAAGCCCCAGACCCCAAACCCGCTTTTGGGGCAATTGGGGCAGGTGGGGCAAATGGCGCACGTGGGATTTTGCGTCCAGACCAGAGCAAGTGGGGGCAAGCGGGGCGAGTGGTAGAAATCAGTTCGCGGTGCCGGCACGGTCAAGTTGGCAGGAGACTGCTGCAGAAGTTGAGACTGAGGGGACGTGATCATTACAGGACGTGCGTTTCGAATCATAGACTGAAGCAGGGTGGATTAGTCGAATGGCACTTTGCATTTGGCATGCCCTGTCCTCAAACAGCCCAAGTTTGTAGACCACACGCAGGGCGCAGGACGGACTGAGGCGGAAAACGTGCGGCTGCTTGCCTGCCTCCATGCTTGGCAGAGACGTGTCGTAGCTTCGTTTAACGTGACGTTCCTTGACAGCGCGTGGTTTGAGCCAGGCGGCGGGCAAAAACTGGCTGAGCTTTCCCTGCACTGCTGCATCGGTTTCACCATAGCCTTCTCCACGGTTCCTCTGCCCAATTTGCGATGAAAAGAAGTTCAAAGGGCAGGTTTAGGGTTTAGGGTTTAGGGTTTAGGGTTTAGGGAGCACAGCGGAGGGGCATGATTGTGCGATGACGAGACATCGGGGCACCGCGTCTAGCACTCACCGAGTGCCTCGCATGGTTGCGCTCATGAAGGTCGAGGCATTGTCAGTGTCTTGAACGTTTGAAGCCACAAAGCACCAAAAGCTTCCTTTGCAACTCCTCTTTGTTTCTTGTGATTTGCTGAGCCGCGTCAGGTGCAGGAATTGCAAGAGAAGCTGCTTGAGGCACAGCGCCGGCCTTAAGCCCATCGCGTGCTGCATGTCCTGCATTAAGCCCTAAACCCTAAACCCGAAACCCTAAACCCTAAACCCTAAACCCCAAAGCCCAAACCCTAAACCCTAAACCCCAAACCCTAAACCCTAAACCCTAAACCCATATGCACTGCACAAGGATCCTCTGATTTGCGCCTAGGCGCCGCTTCACGGCTGCTGCTGCTGGCACTCCGCCGCCGAGGTCCGCAGTGGGTTCAGTTTGGGCAGCTTTTTTGCTGTTGTTATTATTATTATTATTACTATTGCCATTATTATTATTATGATTATTATTATGATTATTACTATTATGATGATGATGATGATGATTATTATTATTATTATGATAGTTACTAGTATTACTCATGATGATTATTATTGTTATTATCATTATTTTTAGTATTTTCGCTATTATTGCTATTACTATTCTTCTTCTTTTTATCAGTAGTATCAGCATTATTCATAGTATCATTGGTATTCTATCATTATTCTTCTTAGTCTTCTTATTGTTCGTATGTTCGTTTTATTTATAGTATTATTTATTATTTGTGTTTTTGTTCGGCATTCGGCTGAGGCCCCCAACCATGGCCTGGGGTCCGCAGATCAACCACCCTCCCGAGGCGGAGAGCGGGCGTGATTCGATGTCAGATTTTGTCCTTCAGGGTTTCGGGTTTAAGGTTTGTTTAGGGTTTAGGGTTTAGGGTTTAGGGTTTAGGGTTTAGGGTTTCGGGTTTGTTTAGGGTTTAGGGTTTAGGGTACTGTGCGCACTCTCTTGACTGTATTTCACACGCTTACCTGCTTTGGTGCTTGAATTAGTCAAGAAGACGAATGCCTTGGCCCACTCCACTTGACAGGATGGTCCGTTACCAGGGTTTAGGGTTTAGGGTTTAGGGCAGCAGACTTGTTGAGTTTGTGGAGTTTCCAGAGAGGTACTTTGAGTTTCATGGTACTTAGTAAGTCAAGTAGAACTGCACTTATAACCCAGTGACAACCCTATTCGGTCACTTAAGGGCTTAGATGTGGGTTCTAACTACACTTATCGTGGGTTACGAACCCTAAACCCTAAACCCTAAACCCTAAACCCTAAACCCTAAACCCTAAACCCTAAACCCTAAACCCTAAACCCTAAACCCTAAACCCTAAACCCTAAACCCTAACCAAGTGCCCTGAACCTCCAAGTAGGGTGATCCGTCGAAGTCGCTTTCACCTAAGACGCGTCCAAGAAGCATCCGAGTCGAGACCTAGGGTTTAGGGTTTAGGGTTTAGGGTTTAGGGTTTAGGGTTTAGGGCCACAAGGGATGAAAACAATCCAGGAGTGCCTTTGCAATTCTGGTGGTGTCAGGATGGGGAATCAGGTTCAACCTTACACCCTAAACCCTACACCCTAAACCTGAAACCCTACACCCTAAAACCCCAAACCCCAAACCCCAAACCCCAAACCCCAAACCCCAAACCCCAAACCCCAAACCCTAAACCCCAAACCCCAAACCCCAAACCCTACCCCGATCTTCATTGCGCCTGCATTTTGCAGCTGCGTGTGAAAAGGTCGTGGGCCCCTCGGAGGTGGTCGTGGAGCGCAAGCGGCGTCTCGGGGATCGTCTGCTGCGGCTCTGGGTTGAGGCACATGAGGGTTTATGAAAATAGGGTTTAGGGTTTAGGGTTTAGGGTAAGATGGGACCCCCAACAAAGGCCCCCAAATGGTAGGGACTCCCATATAGCAAGGGCTGCCCCAAGAAGGTACCCTAATTGTCAATTTCGGAAGCCCCCACATCTAAACTGCCCATATATGGGGGCTTTCCGACAATCGGGGTACCCTTTTGGGGGCGCTGTTTAAAGGGGATTTGTTTCTATTTGGGGTTTAAAGGGTGCCCCTATGTCGGTGAAGTACCCATATTATGTGCTCATACCTCAAGTCTACTCATCTTTAGGGATTAGGGATTAGGGTTTAGGGTTTAGGGTTTAGGGTAGGCAAGGGAGCAGGCTTCCTGAGAAGATGAAGACCAAGCTTCGGGGATGAACATGCCTGATCATACATACATGCGGTTTAGGGTTTAGGGTTTAGGGTTTAGGGTACATGATACTGCAGCATGTTGCGTATCACGAATCATACTACCCAGGTCTGGCCAACAGGAATAGCTGAAGGATCTGAAGAACCCTACACCCTAAACCCTAAAACCTCAACCCTAAACCCTAAATCCTAAACCCTCAGCCCTAAATCCTAAACCCTAAACCCTAAACCCCAAACCCTAAACCCTAAACCCTAAACCCTATACCCGAAACCCTAAACCCTAAACCCTAAACCCTAAACCCCAACTCCAGGATGTCCCCTTCCGTGGCGGCGCCCGAGTGCATGCCATGGACACAACCAGCTTCGTGCGAAGCGTGGCCAGAGACTCAGAGGGTGACTCAGAGGGCATCAGGGGTTTAGGGTTTAGGGTTTAGGGTTTAGGGGTTCAGAGCATGCCACAGAGTGATGTACGATAATAAGGGACCCCGAATGCAGAACTTCAAGCAGTAGGATCCCCTTCAAGTAAGGACCCTGATAAGGTACAAGCCCCCAAGAAGGGTGCCTCGAGCTTTTTTGGCAGCCCGGGCGGTTCAGGTGGAGTTCTCCGACATGGACATTCAGGTGGCTCTTCGCTTTCTCCATGCAGATACCGCTCCCGGGGCTTTCTGTTTGGCTGAGGCGAAGGGTCTAAGGGCATGCTGGGCATGCGAGGTGAGAAGCAACAAGCAAACATCAAGCCACACATGTCCAAGCTGCTTTTCCAAGCACTTGCACTTGCTTTGCCGCTTTTGCCGCCAAATTCTCGGCTTCAATTTCAGTGGTCTCACCGCCTGGATAGATTCAGGCAATTGATCCATGAACACGCTGCTGATGAGGGAGGAGTTGCTATTGCCATCTATTGCCCAAGAGCTGGCATTACGGCCTTCTGATGAAGACTCGTCACTTTTCTAACTTCGCTGTAGGGCGTTTCTGTAAGGCCTCCTCTCATCAGCCGCGGCGATATGCAAGGAAAATGTTGGTTCTGTCAGCATTTGCAAAAACAGCCTGCCCCTCAATACAAGGCCCATTGAGATTGCGTGCATACTACATATATTAAATATCAAGGGCATGTACCCATTCCATATGATAGTAGCCCTAAACCCTAAACCCTAAACCCTCATGACAGTCGCCTGATAGTCGCCAGAGCTAGAGCACCTTGCGTCGTAGGCAGTACTTGGCATCCGATCAGCATAGCCCATGGTTTCATGGAGAGACACGGTCATGTTGGCAGCACCTCACAGCGGGAGCGAGGCGAATCCCTTTCACCTTGCTGCACCCTTGGGTTTAGGGTTTAGGGTTTAGGGTTTAGGGTTTAGGGTTTAGGGTTGAGGGTTTCCTTGTTGCGCCTTGCTGAAGTGATGGTGTGTTGTGACGTCTGAGTTGCCGCATGGTATGCCACGTTGAACGGCATGCCGCATACCATCAACGATATCAGATTGCGCGCATGGGTGTTTCAGGGGTGAGAGAAGTGAGATCGAGAGAGAGAGGGAGAAAACAGGTAAAGTGCAGCAAGAAGTAATGGAAGAAAGAAGAACTCAGAAAACATAAAGATCTAGCGAAAGAACTAAACAAATACATCAATAGCGACATAAAGGTAGAAGTCAATAAAGAGTTAAATCAGCGAACGAAAACAAAGAAGCAAGGAACTAAATACTTTGTCTACGGAGCGAGAAACAAGCAAAGAGAACGAAAGGAGATCCTCCCTACCTGCATGGGTTTTTTTCTACCCTGTACCCTCTCAAACATGCCCTTTATAGGGTTGGTGAGGGAGATTATAAGGCCCGGCAGGCGCCTCCGATGTGACGCTTCAGCTCACACCTGCCCTGGCTAGACAAGTGACGATGGAGGACCGACCAATTCCACTGCTCTCCTGTTTCGCCTAGAGACTAGAGGATGGGCACAGAGCTTGGTATCAACTACTGTTTAGGGTCTAGGGTTTCGGGTTTAGGGTTTCCTTGCCCTTCGAGCCTCGAAAATGTGCTCGCAGGACTGCGGAAGAGCCTTCGGGATGTTTGGCGAGGTCGCGCAGCTTGACCTTACGCGCCTCCGCAACGCAGGCAGGGCCCGAACGGTTGCGGTGATGTCTCATGTCCGCTGTTCTTGGGCATCCAAGCCATCGAACGCAGGAAGCGTCCGTGTCCGCTTTTTCGAAGTTGGGGCAGCTCATGCTCTTCGAGAATACTTGCGCCATGGAAGCCTCTGGAGGTGCTTCCACGAGAAGTTGTCATTTGTCAGTGTGCTCCCTCTGTTCTCCTCTCCTCTTCAGGGCGATCTTTTGGCTTGCGTACGAGGCGTCGGTCATCTAAGCTTCCTTTGTGAAGCGCGAAGAGTGAAGCTCACGAGCTTCAAGCTCCAGCCTTCGAAACCGCGGCTAACACAGGCCAAAGCACGAGCTTCAGATTTCAGGCTTCAAGCTTGACACTTCAAGCTTCAAAAGTGTTTCTCACGAGCTTCAGACGTCAGGTTTCAAAAGCGAAGTTCACGAGCTTCAGGCTTCAAGCAACGCTCGCGGAGCTTGCGAAGCTCTCGAAGCCCGTGAAGCTCGCGAAGGTCACGCGCTTCAGGCTTCAAGCTTCAAAGCTGATGCTCGCGAGCTTCAGACGTCAGGCTTGAAAAAAGTCAAGCTCGGAGCCTTAGGCATCCTTAGGCTTTGGGCTTCAAGCTTCAACCGCAGCTTACGAGCTTCAGAGCTTCAGAAGCTTCACCCGTTTTGCGAACCAACCAGGGCGCACCTTCAATGAACGCCTCCTTCCAAGAGCCCTAAAGCCTCAGGCACGGCCGGGTCCCGCTGGAGTGCCCCCAGAGAAGGTCGCAGAGAATCCTGTCGAGTATCCCTGGAGTGCCCATTCGCAGAGATTCCCGCAGAGAGTCCCGCCACGTATCTTGGTGTGGAGTGCCCACCGTTAGAGAAGCCTCCACCAAGTATCCCTGGAGTGCCCACCTGCCGAGAAACCCATGGACAGTCCCGCGACAGAAGATGGCTCCCCCATCAGGTAGCTTCAGGGCGGGGATTCACATGTCTTTATGACCTGTGGATTAGTCAAGTGGGCAATGTAGGCTTTCTGTAGGACGTGTTTGACAACGGAGCTAGTGCTGACCGCCCTAAACCCTAAACCCAAAACCCTAAACCCTAAACCCTAAACCCTAAACCAAAAAAGCTGAAGGAGGGAACGGAGGTGTAACTGCTTAGCGATGCTGGGCGGCGGTTTAGCAGTAGCGGGCTGCTTGCCAACCAATGGCTGAGTCTCTAGAGGGGTTTAGGGTTTAGAGTTAGGTTTAGGGTTTAGGGTTTAGGGTTAAGGTTTAGGGTTTAGGGTACGTGCATGATCATTCCCCGTTCTTCTCCATGCTTGTTCTTCTTACAAGTTGCCCAAGTGTTGTGTATGCAGTTCCCACTCCGGTGCTGTGCTTTCACCGATGCGAACATGCAGGACCGTTTTTCCCTGACTCTAGCTTCAACACCTTCGCCACTCGTGTCTTTCCCACATCTTGCCAGCTTCCAAAGCCGGGATTGAACCTGGAGACTGCTGGCTGGCTATGACCACAGACAAGCTTTGATCTAATCATGCCTACGGACACTGCAGGCAAGTGGTTCATCGAAGGAATCCCTTTTCACAAGCAGGTCTCGACTGCCAAACAACATCGCGTGAATACGGTCAACACTTACGACGACATTTCTCCTGCGAGCCGTCGCGCCATAAAACAGACGATGCTCACAATGAATGCGATGAACCATGATGAACCCTTCTCCCAGAATCCCAGGAGATCTGGTTGACAGGCAAAGCATGAGTGGTGGGTGCATTTTCAGCAGCAAACACATGCTAGACGAGGGACTGCGCTGCAAGTCCCACGCCCTTTGTAGTGTATCTCCTACTGTAATCTAGCACACTCCTAATTGTAATGGTCTAGCGCGCTTGTCTAAAGCATTTTCAACTCCTGACACAGTCCGGCGCAGGCCGACACCGGTTGTTGAGGACGCCAATGGCGTGCCACGTTTCTGGGCTTTAGGGCATCTCGATGTGTTTCATGTAGGGTTGAGCATCTTCTGTACAAGAACTCCAAAGTGCCAGTGAGGGGATCCGTGCCTTGCCCGTCCCGCCATGCCAGCAGCTGAAGACATGATTCACCGGCCTTTCGTTTTGTACCAGTTAAGAGCAAGACTTGCGGTTATCAAAGATGCCTGACGGTTCAGGGTTTAGGGTTTAGGGTTTAGGGTTTAGGGTTTAGGGTTTAGGGTTTAGGGTTGCACGAATACGATGCAAAGACTCTCATCAAGGTTCCGTTCTTCGGGAGCCCATGGGGTCCAGGGAGCCTGGGCATACCCTGGAATGCGCGTCGGACTCGCAGGAGGGGTGCATGCGGTTATCATTTCTTCTTCTTATTTTGATTGTTATTGTTACTGTTATTGTTATTGTTATTGTTACTATTACTATAATATGTTAGTTTTAGGTTTTCCCAGAGGGGTCATTGATGCAACTGGCCCTGATATTGTCAGTGTCAGGCAGTGCGAAACAACTTGGAAATTGATGAGGAACGACTTCTCAATGGCCAGGCAATCGGGTGACTTTAGGCAGTACGTTGCTATTGGTGTGGCAATCGCCAGCGCGTGACTCTGAAGCGCAGTGACCTCTCCTTTATGAAGGAGACGCGATGTTCGTTGATGATTGGACAGGTGTCAAAAAACTGCGACGCCCCCCGGCTGCAGGAAGGAAGCCTTCAACTCTGCGAGTGTCATTCAACTGGCATTGTCTGTTGTTTTCATGGTTCCCCTTCGTTCTCTCTTTTTTTTTCTTTGTCTGACTCTATCTCCATGCCTCACCTTCCTTTCTCCGCCTCTCCCACGTCCCTCTCCCTTTCCCCCGCCTCCCTCTCCCTCTCCTCCCCCTCCCTCCTCTTTGCATCCCTCCTCTGTCCCTGTGTGTACTCAGTCCGTCCTCTTGCTGGAGAAGCTGCGCGAGATAGACCTGTTGCACAGGCGCAGCGGCACGACCCTTCATGTGCTATGGCAATTCAGTTAGTGATGAACCCAGGCGAGCACGCAACAAACTTCCCTCCCCCGCCTCAGCTGCATTGCCGGATCCTGCGAGACTGCGATTCTTCTACATGCCCATCGACAAGAGTCGCAAGCGCCATTTTGGATATGTGCCTGAGTGCTAAACCAGGAAGCTTTCATTTGGCTTTGTCCCTCCCCTGCCTCGGCAGCAGGGCAGAACAAGTCATCCCAAGTCAAAGTCAGGCCAAAAACCACAGACAGGGTGGCAAAGGAGTTGAGTCTTGGGCGTCCGGCGGCCCCTAAGAAGTGGACGAAGTCCGGCCGAGTATCCCCCTAAGCAGAGAATGCCGCTCGAGTATCCTTGGAGTACCCACCCCCTGAGAAGCCCGCAAGAAGAAAATGATTTACTTCGATTTGCCTGATGTGGGAGCCATCTTGCCGCCCTTTTGTAGACGAGTAGCCACGGACCACGGATACTTCGCCGCAGGCTTCTGTCGCGGGACTCTACCCGGAATTCTCTGAGACTCCAGGGACACTCGGCGGGACTCTCTCTGGTCTTCTCTGTGGTGGGGGTGGGTACTCCAAGGATACTCGACGTGTCTCCCTTTGCTGGCTTTCTTGCGCACACGCCATAGAGAAACGGCTGGGCTTCTCTGGGGACTCCAAGGATACTTTGCGGTACTCTTTGCGGGCTGAAGAGTTGCATTCCTCTCCTGGGATACTCTAGGGATCGGGCCCAGGAGACGGGGCGGGAAAAGGTGGCGAGGCGAGCAGCATGATTGACTTGCAGTCTAAACGCCCCACACCGAGTCGTTGGGGAACGCAATGGGCTCATTCCGCTCGCCGTTTGAATGGTTCGCTGCGCTTGGAGGGAAACATTCCTTTTGCAACAGCTGCGCAATGTACAGAAGCGTGAAGGCTGCTGCTCAAGCCAGACACCTCTAATCACCCCTATGACCCAATACCCCTTAATTAAGGAATATAGATTAAACTATAAAGGGATCCTGATGATGATTTAAGGAATATCCCTTAATTAAGGGTATTGGGCTCTTTGGCCCCCCCCCCCTTCACACTTTCAACGACAAATCATTGACGCCCCTGCGAAGGCGGGTAATATGTAGGGGCGCGAGTCCGTAGCGGGGTCCTTAAAGCAGGGGTTCCTGCAAGTCCCTATAGTGTTCCAAAATGTCGAGGTCCGTACCGGATCACCAGGGTTCTCAGGGTCCAATGAGCTCGATAGAAACTTTGAAAAGGTTCCAGGGTCACTAAGACCTCTGCAAAGTTGTTGATATTCCCCGGTTGAGGGGACAAAGGCGGGAGATGATTCAGCGGATTACCTACCCCGCGCCGCCCCCCCCCCCCCTTTTCACACTTCTGTTCACTTCTCTTTTCACTTTTGCGTTTGCAAGCATACAAAGAAACTATTTCAAGGACCTCTTAATGATATAGGGGGTTCATGGATAATAAGTGTGCTCGTTCATGACATCCTTCTGGCCGCACCTGTTTGCAGCTGTCTCAGGTCTTCCTAGAGGTTTCGTCACCGCAGGATGTCATCGCTCTCTTGCGCCTATGGCTTAGTGACCAGCACATGCACTGATTGCTATTCAGCAGCGACAGAATCAACGTGACAGTGCTTCGGGAGGGGGGGAGTATGAAGAGTGGACAGAAAATGTCGCATCGCGTATTCGGATGTGCCTACTTGAGGACGACTACCACGGTTGGGCGAACTGTTGGGCACGGCGCGCTCGAACCGGCAGCTGCATCTGCACTTCGCTCGGATTCAGGACCTGCCATTGCTCAACATCAGGTAGAAAAGTAGAGGCTCCGCAATTCATGGCTGTTTCTCTAAGCCTTTGCCTCCGATGCTCGAGTTGGCAGGGCTGGAAGAATTTCATGCGCCAGTACAGTGATCTCGCACCTGGGCTGCACGTCGATGAGCCCCTTGCCATCCTGAACCCTGAGCAAATTTGGGTATTTCCCAAAATAGGGGTACCCCTTTCATACCCCAAAAAGAATAGAACCCCCTTCAAGGGAACACCCAAAGTAGGGGTACCCCTATGTGAGCAAAACCCTCATGTGAGCAAGACCGAACTGAGGACTTCATTTTCGAGCCGAATGCCAACGTGCGGCCGCAACTCTTTCTGCCACACCGGTCGTCTGAGACTGACGGTGGGTTTAAGGATCTGCTCCGGGACTGCGATTTAGCCGGCACATGTCTTGATGTAGGGTCACACGAAGCGCGGCGTGTCGCTTGATGCTTTGGGGATAGCTGATTCGGCTGTGCCGCCCCCCTGTTGCCTGAGGTTAGCTGCAGATCTGAGCAAAACTTATTTAAATCCGGAGTACCGCAGTCGATGATGGTGAAAGCTATGTGCAGACTTTGTGCAGGTTGCTGACTTCGAAGAGCCATATCCTTGTCAAGTGGCACGTATCGTCAGGGAGCGCACCTGTGCAGAGCACGCCAAGTGATTTGCATAGACTTGGCGGTCTGCGGCGTAAGGAGCAGCACAGGCTAGAACTTCCGGAACAAACCCTAAACCCTAAACCCTAAACCCTAAACCCTAAACCCTAAACCCTAAACCCTAAACCCTAAACCCTAAACCCTGAACCCTGAACCCTGAACCCTGAACCCTGAACCCTGAACCCTGAACCCTGAGCCCTAAATCATTCAAGCTTTCGCACAGATCCCCGCGCCGTTCACTGCCAAGTTGAACCCGAGCTGTCGTCTTCACTGAAGGTGCCATCGCGCGGAGTGTTGCAGAGCACCTCCCAGGTATCTGCTTGTGCGCATGTTGGTGCGTGCTGAGAGAGACACGTCAGCAGCTGGAAGTAGCTGTCTCCAGCTATTCAAGAACACGGTGTTAGATCTGTTCGTCACCCAGCCTTTATTAACCAGCAAGGACAGGAGGCAGCTGGGCAGATTGCTTTTGCAAGGTTTCAAGAGGGCTACAGATGCTCGAGTTTTGACTTGACCAGCTTCCAATGTCCAAGCTGCATTAATTCGGGAGTTTTTGTGTCAGAGTCAACAGTCATGGTCGGTGCCGTTCGCATGGAAGCCTTCGAATGTTCTCAGTCTGCTTTATCTACATCCCCCTTCTTGGGGGAATTATTTTAAAACTTTTGTTCATAATCAAACCCAAGAGGATATTAAGTAAGATATAATTTCTATTAAGCTTCCAAGGGGAGTATAGCTACTATAGTAGATCCGCTGTGACCAGTTGGCTTTGGCAGCATTTGTTTTGGAGCAACCATGCTGCCCAAGCTGCGCTGCAAAGCCGCCAACAGCGGCAGTCTTGCAGGTCGCAAGAGGAGATGCCGTCACTTAGGGTTCAGGGTTTAGGGGTTCAGGGTTTAGGGTTGAGGGTTACAACCGGCAGACTTGTCCATTCTGTTCTTTGGTGCTGGCCCCAATGAGTTTCTATGCATGTTCCGGGAAGTAGTGGTGCGAGCAATGAGAGCAAAGGCCACACCAGCCAGCTGCAAGTGCGAACAAGCTCCTACAGTACAGGGTTTAGGGTTTAGGGTTTAGGGTTTGGGGTTTCGGGTTTAGGGTTTGGGGTTTGGGGTTTAGGGTTTAGGGTTTAGGGTCTAGGGTTTAGGGTTTAGGGTTTGGGGTACATAAGAAGACGCACACCAACAAGACGACGAGTGCTGATACGATCGTTCAAGGGGGGTCGTGTTGGTAGAAGCAGTAGTGGAGGTGGCCCTAGCCTTTGTGGTACTTTGCTGTAACTTTAGATCCTTACCTTTTTTGGGTTTATTGGGTTTCTTATGAAGGCAGCTAGAAGTTTAATTTATAGCTACCCTCCTGAGTGCAGCCAAGTAGCTCTGAAGCTAAATGTTGTTGCAAGCTTGGCCCACGCACAGCCTCTCTACTCTAGAGTCCTTAGACCCATAGACGTCCGGAGATCTCTACAGGGATGTCTTCCTGAAGTGCCCTTTGTTCGTATGACTGCCACAGAAAAAGGCAGCCTCTCCGGCAGTTGCTTCATCACCCTGCACGTCCTGCACGTGTGTATAGAAATTACACCAGGTATGATACACTGGTTACTCATGCTCCGTTCCTCTCGAGTTCAACAGCAAAATGCTTGCGTGATCTTGAGCTTTTGCCGGCCCGGCCCGTCCTTGAATTCAACTACTCTTCAACTTCTTGCACCCCCCAAGGGCCGAAGGGCCGTCAACATCTCCAAGACGCTCTTAGAGAGGCCCAGTTTGCGCAGTACTTGCGTTAGGTGACCGATGACGCACAGCTCAGCGTCACCAGACCGGAGCTTTTGCTCCCAGACATCTCTCATACATCGTGCAAAAGGAAAATCGCACGCCTACATGGTTGTCAAATTATGGTCCCTTTTTGGATCCCTATTATACGACGGCACCTAATATTTACGGTACCCCAAAAGGGACCATAATTTGGACAACCGCCCACATGTCTATGCAGCCTCGTTTAACAGTCGAGGTGTGAACTATGCTGGGGTCCCTGCCCAGGAAGTTGTGCAACATGTACATCTACAGCATGACTGTTTAGGGTTTATGGTTTAGGGTTGCGCTGTGCGTCTAAAGCATTGTGCATCGAAATCTCAGGAGCAGCCAAGCATTGGCGTCCTGCATCGTCCTGCATACACAGCGCATGCAAGCGCGGGCACTTTCCTCCGGCGCTGTCCATAAAGAGAGACACAGACAGACAGAGAGAGAGAGAGAGAGAGAGAGAGCACCCACCCAAGCTACGAAATAGTTTTAACGGTATGCGACCCGAGCCGGAGATCGCGGGAGTGAAGCCTGCTGTGTGGGAGTGGCAAAACACGAACCCCCAAATGTGGGAGTGGCAAAACCAGAAACAACAAGCCCGGTTGGGGGGGTGGGTGGGAATTTGGTGTCCGGCTCCGATGGTCGGTCTTAAATGCCCCCTGGTCCTGATGCACGCCTGCTCCCGGACCCATGTCGGCTACGGGGGGTTAGGTATTCCAGCTTTTGGATCTTACCCGAAACCCCTAAACCCTAAACCCTAACCCTAAACCCTAAACCCTAAACCCTAAACCCTAAACCCTAAACCCTAAACCCTAAACCCTAAACCCTAAACCCTAAACCCTAAACCCTAAACCCTAAACCCTAAACCCTAAACCCTAAACCCTAAAACCTAACCCCTAAACCCTAAACCCTAAACCCTAAACCCTAAACCCTAAACCCTAAACCCTAAACCCTAAACCCTAAACCCTAAACCCTAAACCCTAAACCCTAAACCCTAAACCCTAAACCCTAAACCCTAAACCCTAACCCTAAACATGCCCATGGGGCAGAGAAGGGCCTTGTCCGGACAGTCGGCCAGGTCATGTTCGACAGCTGGTGGCAGCGCTTGTCGCGGCTGGGGTCTGAGTGAGATGGGGACACACGGGGGCATGCTGGCGAAGGGAACTGTGGGAGAAGGTCAGGGATTGCTTCTTCACAAGGAGTCGCCAGGCGTCGCTGGCCGATGCCGACGCACTGAGGGTGCAGGGGCCCCATGGGTGGAGGTGCACTCGATTGAGGATGGACATGTGGAAAGTGTGCTGTGTCACATTAGCAGTATCGGTTGACGAGATGGGAGCGGCAGCGCTCTGCAGCCAAAATGTTTGAAGCGACGCTCCTCGCCATGAACCAATCATGCTCATGAATCATGAGCAAATCTTATGTCTGAAGAGTGCCGATCGATGCCGATCGATGCCGATCGGCCGTTCGAGCATAATGGTTCTTGTGCGTCTAGGCGTTGCCGATACGGTCGGCAGTGTGGTTTCGGAGATGCAAGCAAGCCTGCGCGTGGCTATGATTTACTTAAATGTCTGTCTCTAAACGCGATAGCAACTGCAGTGGGCGCAATGGGTAACCGGTTGCAAGGTTCCTTCTATGCCTTCTGGACGCCTCCTACTTCGAGCTCGATGGCATTGGGCAGCTCCAGTTGCAGGTGCGCGCGAGGACATTCCAAGTTACCCTAAACCCTAAACCCTACACCCTCACCCTAAACCCTAAACCCTAAACCCTAAACCCTTAACCCTTAACCCTTAACCCTTAACCCTTAACCCTAAACCCTAACTCCTACTCTGCGGAAGCCCAAAGCCACACAGGTCCCTTCTGCCATCCCACCGCTTCCGCCGGTGCCCGACAAGGCCACGTAGGGAGGACCCTTTAAGCTTAGCCCTTGGGTTTTAGGGTTTAGGGTTTAGGGTTAGGGTGGTTTAGGGTTCAGGGTTCAGGGTTCAGGGTTCAGGGTTCAGGGTTTAGGGTTTAGGGTTTAGGGTTTAGGGTTTAGGTTTAGGATTTAGGGTTTAGGGTTTAGGGCTTAATTAGGGTTTAGGGTTGAGGGTTTAGGGTTTAGAGTTTGGGTTTAGGGTTTGGGGTTTGGGGTTTGGGGTTTAGGGTTTAGGTTTACCCTCTTTTGCAAGGAATTGATCGAGATCCTGTCCTACAAGGCACTTCGAATGTAGAGCTCCAGCCACCTGTTTCATGTGATGCAGATGTGCAGCGGCAATCTGGCTCAGGCGTCCCCGCATTCAAGCGCTGAGCCTTTGTCCAAGGAGACTCGTGCAGGGATGTTCAGTGCCAGTTGGTAGACATTCAGGGAGTTGCACTGACATGGAATGTTTGTGCAATGGGTGCCAATGCGGGCCATCCCTGAAACCCTAAACCCTAAACCCCAAACCCTAAACCCTAAACCCTAAACCCTAAGCCCTAAGCCCTAAGCCCTAAACCCCAAGTGGATATGGAGGAATGGATTCGTGACAAGCTGTTGGTGCCGAAGTCTGTGGCGACCCGCCGCAATTGGAGTTGGCGCAGAGTTTTTGCTGGAACATACAGGTAGCATGAACGTGAACGCTGGGATGTTCACCCTTATACTAACAAGTCCTTCATAGGGATCAGAGTACCCCCCTACCCCCTTACGGGCTGTTAGTGTAAGGGGGAACATCCCAGCATGAACGGTTCAAGCCTTTCCAACTTTGCTGTCAAGGCTTCCTCCAGCTCCTACTCGCAACCCAGCCGGGCAGTTGGGAAGGCAAGTGAGGGCAAGGGACGAGGGATGATGTGTTTAGGGTTTAGGGTTTAGGGTTTAGGGATGTTTAGGGGTTAGGGTTTAGGGGTTCACAGGGCGTTCTGATTGTCTGGAAACTTCCTTCGGGTAGAGGTAGGGCATGGTAGAGCCACGCTGCCGTGCTACGATCTTATGGACGCCACAGCCGAGACTGCGTCAATGTAACCCTTGTATCCCTCGCCTTGCGTCGCCTTGGGTCTGAGGGCTACCCGGCCTATGCGCCGAAGCCTCGCAGCAGTGCCCGCCGAGGCAGGCGATTAAGATGCGCAGTTTGCGCCAGCATGTAGTAACATGTACCCAGATTCGTGCTGGACTTGTCTCCCAGTTGCTGAGATGCACCCGTGTCGCAACATGCTGCACAGGGAGAGGGAGAGAGCGAGAGAGAGAGAGAGGCAGAGGATGAGACAACAAGAAAGTAGTGAACCTTCACTAAGATCAGGGTTGCGGGCTAAACCAAAGCTTGCCGTGAAATAGAATGGGTCCAGCCCACATATGTAGCATGACAGTATGTCGCATCTGAGCTGCATCTGTAAATGAGAGACTGCACGCTTGGCACCTTGTTCGCTCGGTTGAAAAGCAACGAAGGCGCCCAAGGCTCCTCAGGGGCTCGGCCGTCCTCCGCAAGGCAACGGGGGTGGGAAGTCTGTCAAAGTCTGTCATGGTTCTAAGTTACATGAATGAAGCAAAAGAGCACATTCTGTCATGGTTCTAAGTTGCATGAAGTAAGCAAACGACAGAAAAGCGCGAAGTAAGCTTCAACTGACTTTGCTGGAACCGCGCGTGGCCAGCATCTGGCTTGCCAATCGGCTTGGCCAGGCCTTCCTCCGCGTCGCGGAGCCAGGGCCTTCAGTGGCTTCAGATGGCTACCCTAAACCCTAAACCCTAGACCCTAGACCGTAAACCCTAAACCGACCCTAAACCCTAAACCCTAAACCCTAAACCCTAAACCCTAAACCCTAAACCCTAAACCCTAAACTTGTCAGACCTTTAACATCGAGTTGAGAACAGAATGTGGGGCAATCCTGAGAGACTCCTAAGGTGCAGTTCGTTCCGCTCGCTCGAGTTCGTCTGGTCCTGTTCCAAGCCGCTGAGTCAGCAAAAGTTTAGGGTTTAGGGTGTATAGGGTGTATAGGGTTAGGGTTTAGGGGCTTTATCAGATAGTCTTTGGAGAACTTCTCGGAGGGCGCGTGAAAATGCCCCCCCCCCCCCACCATTCTCATTCTCTCTCTCTCTCTCTCTCTCACTCTCACCCTCTCTCTCTCTCTCTATCTCTCTCTCTCTCTCTCTCTTCCCCATATTCCGCTAAGGATGGAGCATGTCAGATGCATCCCCGGAGGCATGATTCAGATAACGGGCAGCCTATGGCCGGGTCCATGACGGGCACGTAAACGGGTAGTTGTGTCCTGGTTCCTGTTTGCCATAATATGCTACATCTTGCAAGATTGGAACTGGCCCTCACCCCATGGCTCAATCAGACGTGCCTCTTGGGCCACAGGGCTCTTTCTTCAACGACAGTGAGCGGCTGTGGGCTCAGCCATCACTGCTGAGGGCAGCAAATGAAGCAGTGAACGAAGCTTTGCCTGAACGCGCAGGCCAAGCTACCGCTGTCCCCTGCCAACCGGAGGCAGAAGCTCTGAAGGGCGTTTTTAGCATCCTTGAGTCAGAAGGCCGATTTTCTCTTTTTCTCTTCACCTTGCTGAGCACAGGCCTTCGCCTCCGACACCCCTTGGAAGAGCGTGAGAAGGCCTGGCCAGCGCGGTGGCGTCTTCCGCTTTTTGCCTGCCTTGATCCAGGCAAACCTTCCTTATCATCGCATTGCGCCCAGCACGGCGAAAAACGCCGAGCAGGCGGAAGCAAAGATGAAAGCACAGGCAGGTTCCTTGCTGCGAGCTCTGCGATCATGCTGGCTTTATATTATCGCGTTCCGGTTCACTGTTGTCGGGACCCAAGGCTCGAGAGACACACACACACACACACACACACACACACGCACGCACGCACGCACGCACGCACGCACGCACGCACGCACGCACGCACGCACGCACGCACGCACGCACGCACGCACGCACGCACGCACGCACGCACGCACGCACGCACGCACGCACGCACGCACGCACGCACGCACGCACGCACGCACGCACGCACGCACGCACGCACGCCCGCGCGCACGCCCGCGCGCGCACGCGCACACGCACACGCACACGCTCACACTCACACTCACACTCTCACTCTCACTCACACTCACACTCGCACGCGCACATCCCGGAAGGTGCAGCCTGCTGCACACGCAGCGCCGCATCTTCAGCCTCGGGCAACTCAGGCATCTCGGGCAACTCAGGAACCTCAGACAGCCGCGGCAGCCGTGCACGGAGTGCACCCCCAGGCTCCGGCTCAGCGGGCTCGAAGGCCGGGCTTGACATGGGGCTGTCAATGGCAAGGTCCAGCAAAGGGAGCTCAGCGGCCCTGACCATAGGGGCTTAAGTTGTGAGTCTTCGGGTACTGGTCAGTCGGTACGACGCTGGAGAAGGGAGTCCGCGGGAGTTTCCACGCTCAACTTGTCCGTCTTTGCCGAATCTTTGAGACCGGGTTTTGACATCTAAACCCTAAACCCTAAACCCTAAACCCTAAACCCTAAACCCTAAACCCTAAACCCTAAACCCTAAACCCTAAACCCTAAACCCTAAACCCTAACCCTAAACCCTAAACCCTAAACCCTAAACCCTAAACCCTAAACCCTAAACCCTAAACCCTTGCATCTTGGACCGTCTGGTGCGAAGGCCGGCATCGGCCAAGATCTCCAAGCACAAGCGAGTGGCCGCTGCTCGCCTGCCAGAGCACATGAAAGGTTGAAAAGTCAACTTTTTCCATGACTATGCTCTTGGTGCCATTTGAGTCCCTCTACAACAAGTAAAGCAGGGTTAGAGCAGATGCAAGCCAAGAAATCGGGCTCCTGCAGCCCTCCACACACTGTCCGTGCGTACTGCGCACACCGGTAGACTGCTCTGGCCCTGTGAATCAGGTCTCCTGTTGCTGTCGTCTGAGTCTGACTGCTCAGGAGCCGGAAGAGGACATCTACGAGGATGTTGAGGACTGCACAGGAGTTGAGTGCTACACGTTTCTTGCGGCGCCCGGATGGTCAGCAGAGAGCCCTTGACATCTTGCATGACTGCATCAAAAGCCTGCATGCTTCCAGGGTGCTCACATGGATCGTGAGAGCGCTCCCAGCTTCTCTGCGGAGGCACAGGCAAGGCAGATGTTTGGCAGATCAGGAGTCGCACTCTTAGGGTTTAGGGTTTAGGGTTTAGGGTTTAGGCTTTAGGGGCACTCTCCCTGAGCAGGCTCCGGAGACTGAGCGTCCCGTCAACGTGCCCCCCGAGGCGAGGGGAAGTGCTATGGCCACATGGAGAGAGGCGGAGTGCCTTCTTTCCCTAAGGCCCTAAACCCTAAACCCTACACCCTAAACCCTAAACCCTAAAGCTGCAGAAGCAAGGATGGCTGCGCACTGTCTTTGGGATGCTTTAAATATCACATCCCACACATGGTCGTTGCGTGGCAGGTGAGGCACCACCGCGCAAGGAGGTGCCTATCTGCATGCATGCTCAAAGGTGACATGGGGAGGATCCCCTTATATTAAGGACCCCAAGAATGTACCCCTAAGTTCGGAAACCCCCAACTATGGTGTGATGTGGTCAGCAGCCTCCAGTTGTCTCTTCAAAGAGACAGTTTGCCCTAAACCCTAAACCCTAAACCCTAAACCCTAAACCCTAAACCCTAAACCCTAAACCCTAAACCCTAAACCCTAAACCCTAAACCCTAAACCCTAGAAGAGACATCTTTGCCGAGGCCTGCCTCTGCCAAGGTGCACAAGCATAAGCGGGTCATGGAGCCTTGGCTCGGCTTTGCCATCGTCCTATATCTCCTAGGTAGGATAAGGGGGACCCTTACAAGGGAATCCCTTCTTAACCCTCTTCTGGCTCTCTTAAACAGGGACCTTATTCAGAGGGTCTATATCCCCAAGGGTCCCCCTAATCCTATCCCCTAGTATCGGGGTTTCCGAAATTTGGGGGTACCTTGTTGGGGTCCTTCCCTTTTTTCAAGGGAATCCTACTATTTGGGGGGTCCATATTCGGGTCCCCGAGTTTCGTAAACCCCCCATATTCCGTCATCGACACATCACATTCCAAGAAATTAGGAGCTGCCCCTTGAGGATTCTTTGCTGGGAGAAGCCCTGGAGTAAAGTACTCCACCTGCAGCCTGAAGGCCCTTCTTTAAGAAGCTTGAGAAGCAGAGTTTGAGGAGCAAGCCGAAGATCCTAGCAAACTAGCGCCCCCTCCCAGAGAAGCTCGTCTTCCAGAGAGGGCCCTGACCCCCCGAACAGGCCCCACACCCTGAGTAGTCGGGCAACTACAGCATGTTTCTAAAACCCTAAACCCTAAACTCTAAAACCCTAAACCCTAACTTTAACAGCCTAAACCCTAAACCCTTTTTACAAGGGAGCCCAGACCATGCGGGGCCCCAAGTTAAAACCTCTTGCCAAGCAACGCCCTCGCAGTTGCTCAGGAGTAGGAGGGATCCAGCTTCCGCCTGGCCCAAGAATTTAGGGTTTTGGGTTTAGGGTTTGGGGTTTATGGGACAATCCGAGGAACACTGCGAGAATGCGGAAGACATCTACGACGATTTGGAGGCACCTTCTGTCGTAAGCCTGCCTACGAGCAAAAGGACTCGTGACTCAGGGACCTTGCTTTAGGACCGTGGGGACCAACCCGCATTCACTCACCTTCAGCCGAGAGAGTGAATTGCCACTTCCCTGTGCAGCCGAGCCTCGTGGAGAGCTCCGAGTTCTCCGAGCAGGTGCCATGAGAGCTGCCCGAAGGGACCTCTGCAGACTTGGATGTTTAGGGTTTAGGGTTTAGGGTTTAAGGGTTTAGGGTTTAGGGTTTAGGGTTTAGGTGAAGTGTATGTTTCTTGCATTGACATAGGAAGCAGTTAAGTTCCGCAGCCATGCGGGCTAATGCCTCTCCTGCAATACAAACAGTCAGTAACCTCTCCTGCATAGCTGCTGGAGGCTAGAAAGCACAACGTGGCGTCATAGAGAGAACGCCTGAAAGTCCATTTTTCCTTTTCTACTCGCAACGTGGCCGGCAAGGATGCAGAACTCACGCCTCCACCACAAGGCGTGATGGGTCTTCTCATCTGCATGTCGAAGCCTGCAATGGTCTTGCAAGTCTGACGACTATCTGCTTTCCATGTCACGGTTTCGCGGGCATGGCCCGGACAAGCTGACAGAGACCTTGCGGAATGAGAGTGTGCCTCTTTGCAGGTGTGGATGAGTGGATTCACCAGGAGAGTCCCGCTGAGGCAAACAAACTTTCAGGATGTTGAGTGATCCGAATTGCTTACTGTTGGTTAGTAGGGAATGGGGGAATGAGGTACCCTATATAATCCCTTAAAGGGTATATACCTTATTCATTTATATACATATATACATATATGGCCCTAATTCCCTCAGTCCCTGCTAACCAACGGTAAGATTGTGGTCGGCGCTGGTTTCCTCCTTTCGTGCTCTGGCACATGTCGCGTCGGACGACGCCGCCAGTTTCGGATCTCAGCTGTGAGACATCCTTCAGTTGCTTGCCAGGCTTCCCACGGCCATTTCCATTTCCTAGCGCCAAGAAGGTCATCTCCATCCGGTCTAGACAGGCCGGGTTCGGCAGGATGCATCTCGGCATCTCCGTTTCGTTTTCGATATCAGGGGTACCCTATTGGGGTCCTCACTCTAAGGGGATCCTACGTCCTACTATTTGGGGTTCTAGTATATCAAAAATATCAAAACAAAGACATCTTTCGGGGTTTTCATGGTGGTCTAAACGCTAAACCCTAAACCCTAAACCCCAAACCCCAAACCCCAAACCCCAAACCCCAAACCCCAAACCCCAAACCCCAAACCCTAAACCCTAAACCCTAAAGCCTGGAATTCGTCAGGCGGCGAAAGACAGCCTGAGCTCGGCACCCTTGAAAAGTGCCGCCAGCTATCGGGTGCCATTTTTTTTGCCCCCTTGCCCCTTCGGTTTAGGGTTTAGGGTTTAGGGTTTTCCCCCTTGCCCCCTTGGGCCCATATGAAGCAGGGTTTATGTTTCTGTTCTTGGTGAGTGTGTATAAGGTTCCTTTTTAGTATTGGTGAGTGTATGTTATGTATCTGGTGTCCTTTTGGACGGGCAAAAGAAATAGAAACCCTCCTTGATAAGAAAGTCTTATTGGGCCCAAGGGCCCATATATTAGTACTATTCTAAAGGGCCCTATTCTACTATTGTTAGGGTGTTAGTTTTCCATTATTGGCTCAAAGTAAAAGGTGACGCTGATGAGTTTTGTAAACGCCTCTCCCCTATGTCAGCTGCATCCTGGATGCGGCGCACTCGACTTTCAACATTGCTCTGCTCATGCGTGAAGGTTGTGGGTTCTTGAGATCTTCAAGTAACAAGCCCACGAGTTCGCAGCGGCCAGTGGATTCCTTCCCGTTGGCTCGGATCTGACCATACCATGAGTATCCATGACGACTACGAGCGCCAGATCATCTTCTTAATTTCACCATGCGCGTTGCAGAGAGACCAGCACTGAAAGTCCAAGCAGAAAAGCCCAGTCCAAGACCCGTTGGCGTTCCCGCCGTGCGACACTTTCTCTTATGGTGCGCCCATGCGCGCGTCGCTGCGTGCGCCGTTGCGCGCGCATTGCGGCCGCAGCGCTCGTGGCCTTTGCACCGGCTTGGCTTGGGCCGAGGCACCTCAATGAGCTTCCATGGAGAGCTGAGGGAGAAACACCGAACGCAGACAAACCGACGGACTCCTCGGGGTGGAGCAGGGAGGGGCAAAGGGGAAGGAGGGAGCCAAGAGAGACAAGAGAGGCGACAGAATGAAGTAGAGTCGCAGGGGAGCATGCCATGCTCTACATGACTGCAGATACTCGTACTTGTGCAATGTGACTGCTTTTTGTCGATTTCTTTTTTCCAGCCGTGGGGCCGGGAATGATGGTTGAGCTAGGCAGCTATGTCAGCTAGGTAGACCCAAAACCCAAAACCCAAAACCCAAAACCCTAAACCCTAAACCCTAAACCCTAAACCCTAAACCCTAAACCCTAAACCCTAAACTGGCCTTGTCAGCACCCGGACATCGCGAGTGGCGCTGCGTGCTACAGCTGAGAGTGTCGACACTCTCCCAAATCCAGGAGAGGCCCGGCTTCGTCCCAAAGTTGCGCTGTCTTGGTTTTGTTACCCTCATGCGCTCATGCCCAGAAGTAACATACGACGTTTTTTGTTCTAGCGACATGAGCTGTGATTTTGCAGTGCTTCATGATCTAACCTTCTTGCTACACGTCAGGCAAGCTCACTGAGGCAGTTTCAAAGGCTTCAACCCAATCTTTTGGGACTTGGAACTTGGCAGAGCATGGCCGAAGCCACCTCCCGCACAGGCTCTGGGAAAATGGTGGAACGAGACGTACGAGTTCTGGGATGACGCTTGGTGGTCAAGCCATGGCTGTTTTTGTTGTCAGCTCGCACTCGAAGGGTTGCATCGGGTTGAAGGATGCTTGTGTCGGCCATCGTTGGCTTCATGATGCATTGATATTGAAGTACTGTAGGATCCGTCGTACGGTTTCGAATCCCTGCCGCCGCTGGAGGCGCTTGAGATCTGGAACGCTCCAAGCTTGAAAGAGGACAAGCGACCCGAGGCACGATTCCTTGCGACAAGCCCCTGCAAGAGAGCTCCTGCCACGTTAGCCTGCTTTGGCACGAAGGCGCTCGAGCTTTCGCAGTTGCTGGAGCGGGTGTTCCCTGGCAACAGCAAAAGTTCTAGGTGTTCATGCCTTTTTCTGACTGACGGAATCTGCTATCCTAGCGGAAAGAAAACTTCTGCGACAGTTTAAAGATTGAGGCATGTTTCGGTTCCAGATGCCCACAAATACTGACCCTAAACCCTAAACCCTAAACCCTAAACCCTAAACCCTAAACCCTAAACCCTAAACCCTAAACCCTAAACCCTAAACCCTAAACCCTAAACCCTAAACCCTAAACCCTAAACCCTAAACCCTAAACCCTAAACCCTAAACCCTAATTAAAGATTAAAGCATGTTTCGGTTCCCGATGCCGCAAGACTCAGGAATGCGACGGCTCTCAAGGCAAATGCTGAGACTGGTGAGGAGAAGACCCGCACCCGACAGGCTTGGGCTTGCCGCTAATGGGGATGCCCATAAATCTGTATATAGAATATAATACTTATATATATAATACTTATATATAATCCTTATATATATAATACATATATATGTGTATATATATGTTTATACATAATATATATATATATATATATATATATACATTATACTCATATATATCTATATATCTATTCATCCCTGTTGCTTGTTCCTTTGCATGCTCAACCTGTCTGTCATCTTCAGCAGCCAGATTATTTTGAGAGAGCTGGTTGCAGAAGTACCTGCTGAAACGGCAAGGACTTATCCAATCTGCTCGAGCTTCTGCCTGGCGTTACCATCGCATACTACAGGACTGGCGAGCCTTTGTCACACTTTTGTGAACTCTTTCATGGTCTCCCGATCTGCTACACAGCCCTCGGCTCTCTCACTGATGAGGATGCGTTTCACCAGCGTCTTCGACAAGGCGCCCGTGAAGCGCGGACTTTCCAGCAGCGCTGCTCCTCGGCCTGCTGAGCCCATTCCTTGGGATGCTCCCCCCTTATACTCACAGTCCTTAATAGATTATATAATCGGGGTACTAGAATCCCCCCGTAAGGACTGTTAGCATAAGGGGGAACATCCCAATCCATTCCGTTTTTGGTAGCTGTTTTTATTTTTTGATTCTCGGCCCTTGGGACTGATCTTTGACGGCAGCCTGGGCTTTGAAAGGCCTTGCCTGCAGCTACCCTGGAAAGCCGTACACAAGGAAAGAACCGCATGTAGCGTTCAAGCTAGAGTATGAGAGAGCTGCCACCTCGAGGTCTATGCAAACCTGGCTCTGCTCGCGGTCTTTGTGCCTTCGCAAAGTTATGATCCGTTGTAGGAGGGCATCCTGCATGGATCGCACAGCCCAGCGCTGTGCGGTTGGGCCCGGGTGTTTCGAAGTGGCAGCCTCAGGTGCGTGTGGTCGCACCACGGCTGCTGGCGGCTGACAATCTGGATGAGTTCTTCGAGGTGGAATACATGGAGCAAAACAGAAGCAGAAGGAGCGAGAGAGAGCGAGAGAGAGGGAGAGAGAGGTAGAGAGGGAGGGAGGGAGGGAGGGAGGGAGCGAGGGAGCGAGTCGGAGGAAGGGAGATGAAGGGAGATCAAGGGAGATGAGGGAAGATGAAGGGAGATGAAGGGAGATGAAGGGAGATGAAGGGAGATGAAGGGAGATGATGGGAGATGAAGGGAGATCAAGGGAGATGAGGGAAGATGAAGGGAGATGAAGGGAGAGCAAGGGAGATGAAGGGAGATCAAGGGAGATCAAGGGAGATGAGGGAAGATGAAGGGAGATGAAGGGAGATGAAGGGAGATGAAGGGAGATGAAGGGAGATGAAGGGAGATCAAGGGAGATGAGGAAGATGAAGGGAGATGAAGGGAGATGAAGGGAGATGAAGGGAGATGAAGGGAGATCAAGGGAGATGAGGGGAGATGAAGGGAGATGAAGGGAGATGAAGGGAGATGAAGGGAGATGAAGGGAGATGAAGGGAGATGAAGGGAGATGAAGGGAGATGAAGGGAGATGAAGGGAGATGAAGGGAGATGAAGGGAGATGGGAGATGAAGGGAGATGAAGGGAGATGAAGGGAGATGAAGAGAGATGAAGGGAGATGAAGAGAGATGAAGGGAGATGAAAGGAGAGGGCGAGGGCACCTAGCAGAAGAACTCTCGGACGGTCCCAAATGCTCAGAGGCGGCGTAGCATGATGAATTAATGTTTAAACCATATACATTCACACAACCATCAGAATCAATTTTATGCGAAGACCAGCAAAATTATTGGTCTTGCTGTGCTTCGAGGCCGTGCAGCCCCTGGGCGAATCTCAGCTGTGACAGCCAGGTGAGTTTCTTTCGGTGTTCATGGAAGGGCTATGCTTTACCCAGTTGTGCTTCTTCCCTGTCGCATAGTTCGCAATACAAAATCGACCCGCCTTCTCCAATTTTTGGGTGATGTAAATTCCGCCGCCTGAACTGGCTGATACCGCGCCAGGAAGTATGGTGCATACTGTAGCCAGATGTGGAATGTCGGTGGCCTTGCGCAACCTAGGGATAGTTGATCAGAAGTCTGGCGTACACAGGTAGAGCAGGATATCCTACTTAGGAGAGGTATTCGTCACAGCATCTTTATTGCCCTTAGAGCCCAAACAGCCCTCAAGAGTCAGCAGACAAGTCTCCAGTGCCTGACGGGGCAGTCAGTCGAAGTACAGCAGCGCATGACATGGTGTCGAAGTTCGCTCTTGCATGCCAGAAAAAGGTTCCAGATCGAGCATCTTTGTGCCTCGGTTGCACCGTCCAGCGGGCTGCCATGTGTTTTTTCATTTCGAGGTGAGGCTGGTGTGCTCATGGTGATACTCCAACGAAGACTGGGGCTTGCAATTACAAACGTTGCCTTCGTGAAGAGGCGTGAATGACAGACCTAAGCCTAACCCTATCCTTGTTCCCAGCAGAGGGGTTGCTGCTGATGTGTGGCCTTACCTTGCACTACCCGAACCCGAGGCAGCTCGTTCTTCTGTGCAATTTTCCATCGGAAGCTTCGCATGGTCCTGAGGATGAACGTTCTGCAGTCCGTAGCTGCCTATGACACGGCCACGAAAGTGGGGCTTTACGTGCTAGCCTTCGTTGCTGAGAAGCTGCATCTTGGCTTCCGGTTTTAGGGTTTAGGGTTTAGGGTTTAGGGTTTAGGGTTTAGGGTTTAGGGTTTAGGGTTTAGTGCACGTAGCATGCTTCGTGCATGGTGAGGTGGTAAGCATCAAGGGTAGACGAGACGACGGCCTGCCACGTACAACCTGGAGAAATTCGGTGAAAGTCAGGACGCATTAACTGGGGGCGAATTACGTGTAAGCTGGCCCCAAAGTCAAAAGCAAAGCTTGTTCAACAACAGCTTCGCAAGTAACTACTGCATTGCATTCGACAAGGAGCCTTGGGTTGCGTTGTGATGTTGGCTAAACAGCACAAGCATCATCAAGCTTCCTCTCTGCTTTTCGTCTTTAGAGTTGCGAAGTGGCGGCTTGACAAGGACAGGTAATCGTACAAATCAGCCGATGGTATAGGCATGGCATATAAAGCGGGCAGAGTCGGAAAACGGCGGATTAAGCTTTGGTCTTGAGATTGAGAGTTTGGCACTTCGGGGTTTAGGGTTAATTGAGGAGTTTGGGGTTTAGGGCCACGATTGCAGTTGCTGACCCTCGTTCGGAGTTGGGGCAGACAAGCTGTGCACTTCATCTGGGCCTCAGCGTTTAAAGCCGTGCGGTGGGGTTCAGCATCCTGGAACCAAATGATCCTGAACTTGTCCTGTGCTCATGGGGGGGTTTACGAAAATAGGGACCCCAATTATAGACCCCCAAGTGGAAGGATCCCCGTAGAATAAGGACCCCAAGAAGGTGCCCCTAATATCGTAAACCCCCCATGGACCTTCTGCCGGCGCTTTTACACGAATCGCACTGGGCTTCGAACTGAGGTTCATGCTGACGGAGTTCCTGCCCATCCAAATCGCCCTAAAGACGCTAGCGCCGATTATCTTTGGAGGCAGCGCGCACGGTGCTTCAAAACGTGCATGTTTAGTCTGCATCCTACAGCACTAAACCCTATACCCTAAACCCTAAACCCTAAACCCTAAGCCCTAAACCCTAAACCCTAAACCCTAGATGAGCATCTCCTCAGGTTTGGTGCAAGGCGCCTTGGCCTCGGCAGCTACGGAGACCTTAGCTGCAACCTCCAACTTCCTTCTTGGCCGGTCTTTTCTCGCGGACCGCTGGGTTTAGGGTTTAGGGTTTGGGGTTTAGGGTTTAGGGTTTAGGGTTTGGGGTTGAGGGTTTAGGGTTTAGGGTTGGACCGCTGCATGACCTCCCAGAAGTTCACTTTCGCCAGACGTCCAACAGCATCTCTCTGTAAACTTTCCGTTAGTAGGGAATGAGAGACTGAGGTACCCTATAGAATCCCTTAAAGGGTATATAGGGGGATATAGGGTTCCCTACTAACCGACAGTAAGTGAAAGCATGTTGGGAGGACGGGCTTCGGGGCTTCTCCATCTTCGGCAGCGAGCCAGTGGGGAAGGCATCCGTGTCTGGTGGTAGATTCAATGATGGTCCCCTAAACCCTAAGCCCTAAGCCCTAAACCCTAAACCCTAAACCCTAAGCCCTAAACCCTAGGCCCTAAACCCTAAACCCTGAACCCTAAACCCTAAACCCTAAACCATCGAGGCCTCGTGGTTCCACTCCTTGGAAAAGGCCGCCAAGGAGGGCGCTTGGCCCCCGAATGGCCGAATGGCTGCCCCAAACTTTGGGACGGGAGTTTCGTTGGCTCTGAGGCACTTGGTTATGAACCTTATGAGCCCCTGAAGCAAAAGGTTCAAAACCATTGGACGTGCCAGGAAGATGGCGCGCGGCTCACACTTCTGCTAAGACTCGCGCCGGTCCTTCCACTGCCTTTTGACTCTTACTGGCCGCCTGCCAGCACGAGGAGGGCCGATTCATGACATACTTTCACATGCTTTCACGCTCCCGCTGTTTCAAAACAACTGAAACACACTGCGCTGTCACTGCACTGTCAGTCTCCAGGTACCTGTTGGGCGCCTTGGATGTGGCCCTCGCAGATTTCGCACTTGCCCATTTCGCTGGCTGCCTGAAGACGGCCGGGGGGAGAGAGGTTGATGATTGAAAGTAGTTGAAAGTGCAAGAATATCAAGAACGATGGAAGTTTAAAGGGATGCTGAAGCTGACGATTAACCCACGTACAGAATCCAATGCTGAACCCCCATCCCCCAAGATTGAATGCGTCATACCCGAACGCTGCAACAGAAGGATCTTTAAGGAACCGAGAAAGATTTCAGAGGTACCGGCAAAGCCCATTGACACGGCTGAGTAAGATAAAGCACATTTGCAGAATGCCATTCCCTTGTAGCTCTTCTCCTGTGCTCCGATTGAGTATTTCAACAACAGGCCTTCCTGGACGCGTCCGGCGCCCAGTTTGTTTCTTGTACTGTCTTTCGCACTCAAGTCCCCTAAGCCCTAAACGCTAAACGCTAAACGCTAAACGCTAAACCCTAAACCCTAAACCCTAAACCCTAAACCCTAAACCCGAAGGCCAAATTGTTTTGCAGAGGTCCTTCGGAATGCTGTTGCTGACGTCGGTCGGCAATGATGGCAGTGTGGTGCAGTCACAGGCATGGCTTTGTAAAGTTGCGTGCTTGCCTAAACTAGGGTTTAGGGTTTAGGGTTTAGGGTTTAGGGTTGTGGTAGCCATCTGGCGCTCTGGTTCTCCCTTTGCTGGCTGTAGTCTTCATCTGTGTGGTGGTTATCATGGTTGTGCTTGCCGGTGCTGGTGGTGGTGCTGCTGGCTACCTCCAGGTTGGCTAATGTATGGGAGGGCCGCCACCCCCCGCCATCTTTAAGTTGGGGTCTGCCCAGGGAAGACGGGGGCCGAAATGTGAGGAAGGCCTACACCCCCCTCCCCCCCGGGTGCGAAAAACACTTGAGACTTCGCAGGATTCTGCAAGATTTCCAGATATTTTCAGTCTGCCTCTTCATCTGCACGTCTTTGAATGATTGACAGCTTGGAGCTGTCGCAGCTACGCACATCTGCAGCAGCGCGGATGTGTCGTTCGGGTCGTTCTGGCTCATGCCGCAGCCTACCAGCAGAGTTACCATGTGACTGTTCATCAATAGCTGTGCTCTCCTTATCCTCATGCTTACCGGTGGACATACGTGGTCGCAGTGTGGTCGCATCTGTACGAACTCTCACTCACAACAGTCACCAGCAAAAACACATGCATCTGTATGTACTACTGTAGCTACTGGTGGTTATATGCCTCTGGCATCCCAGTCATTCCCAGTCTGTCTGCTGGTGGTCGAGGATTCCTCCCCTGTGCCTTTACGTTGGTTCTTCACTGCGCAGACTAGACGCAGTGTTGCTATCCGACATAGAAAATACAGAGCTTGCACACTAGACTAGCTAACACGTGGAGGTTCCACTATCCCAATCTACGTCTGCTCGCGACATGCCCTGTATCTATACATGCCCCCCCCCCCCCCCTCCCCGCGCATGCGCCGTCGTCTTTGCAGTCTTGACGTTTACGTGCCATGCGCCAGCCTGCAAGGCGCAGCCTACAAGCCACGCAAGACATGTCCGTACAGGTGCGATTGTTCAAATCAGGTGCCCCTGAGCGTTGTTTCTTGCCCCTTGGTCATTGGACTGCCAACAGGCAGTGCATGTGTGGCTCAACTGAGATCATAGCCAGGGAAGCAAATCTGAAACCTGCTTTCATAGCAGAGTCACGGAGTGTCGCCCTTCGGTTGTCGGGAGCATGCGTGCCCGCACGATGACAACATCCATGTTGCTAGTGCATGCGAACGGACAGCGCATCCATGACCATACGATGATAACGTCCATGCTACCAATGCGTGCGAGTTGTCAGAACATCCTTGCCCGCACGACGATGATGCCAACCAGCGTGCCTGAAAATAAGACGGCCTTTGAAATTCGTGCTCCTCCTGATGCCGTTCGCACCAAATGTGGGGAGCTGTTTGAGCAAAGCTTGCGAGGGTGTTTTGTGCCAGAATTTTCTTCTGAATCCCAGCTGCGCTTGCCACTGCACGCGGTGAGTGTTCGTGCCGGCATGCGAACATCTTGCCATATCTTGCCCACTGTTGGCAATATGCTGTGGTCATGCAGTTGGTCTTGCTGGGTGCATAAAGGCTTGTTTTTGGCTTGGGTCCTTTTCTCTCAGTCTTGCCACCAACTTGCCCGAACGGTCGGCACCCTTTGTCTCATGGAATGCAGGTTGAATGCCTGCTGACGTGTGCATGACTGTTGGTGGTGTTGTAGTTGCTGTTGTTCGCAACGATGTTATTCATGTTGCTTTTGTTGAGTGATTTCGGTGCTGACGACGAATGCTTTTGACTTTAGACTTCATCAGAAAGGTGGAACTCAGCATTTGGAGGCGCAGCAAATCGTTCTGGTCGAATCTATCGCTTTTGCGGTGGTCGCCATACTGGTCACTCGGCCTGAAGTTTACGTTCGCCATGTGGCTATGTAATCTACAGATTAACACCTTGATGGCATTCCTGTCGACCTGCTTATTGCGATGTTTCGAAAGTACAAGGTGGGCACGGTAGCCACGAGGCTGGAGACCGCCCAATACCATTTCCGCCATCAGTCCTTGGGTTGCCATGCTTCTTCTGATATCAGGCTGAAGAAGGCATTTTTTGGTAGCAGACATGTTCCATGAACTCACGCTCGTGCTTCGGTCAGGCTGCTGAACGAGCTCTTGGGCCTGGAGGCCAGGGATTGCCCAAAAGATCTCGGGGCATGGAGCTTTTTTCCTGCCAAGGAGGAGTCCAAGGAGGAGTCCAAAGATGAGTCCAAAGATGAGTCCGCTCGCCCCGTGGACTGAGCAATGTGCACGAGAGAAGCCGTAGAACCCGTAGAGCTTGATGGCCCTGCCTGCTTGCGCCCAAGAGCCGCTGCAAAGGAAGCCGCTCAGTGGGGCGCTAATCTAGCCACAACGTGTCACGACGTGTCACAGGCGTTCCGGCATTTGCATTGCAAGGCACGGTGATGCAATCGAGTTCGGCATGCTGCCAGAGCTAGCCAAGGGGAGCCCAACCATGACCCTCCCGTATGAAGCGCTGGCTACCAAAAAGAATGTTCGAAGGCATACTCAGCCATGCGAAAAAAGATTGCAGAAGCCATTGGGAGAGGCCCTGTCTGGGCTGTGGCCATGGGTTTTCTTTGTCGGCAATGAGCATGTTACAATGAGTATGTTTGCACCGCTGGATCGTGGAAGGGAACGCCTGTCAGCCAGTCAAACTATTCTTTCTAGCCTTGTTTTGAGGCTGGCAGGAAGGACTTGGGGGTCAGGTTGAGTGCTTGAAACGATGCGGGCGTAGCGGTTTCGGAACATGACATGGAAGAGTGTGTTTTTGAGGGCGGCGGGGCCACGGACTACTTGGATGATCTACATCGTAGTTTATCACGAAGACAGTTCATGAGCCATGCTCACGAAAGGCATGAACGCTTGTGACAGCATGTCTTGTTCCAGAAACGTCAAACATCCTTGTGCAGTTTACGAAGCAACAACACGGTAAATACCGGTGTTTTGGGCATGCTCGCAAAGGCATGAACGCTTGTGACGGCGTGTCTTGATCCACATCTTGGTGCAGTATGTTACAGTCTGTTGTACAGAGAGGTAAAAAGCACAGAAAATGCCCATGTATTGGGCATGACCGCCCTATTCTGAATGGCGTCGTTTCCCCTCCAGTCGAAGGACGCGCAGTCCCACTATCAGCTATTGCACCATCGAAGCTTCCTTGGTTCTCTGTGTCCGACACAGGAAGGGGATCGGGCGGTGGCTCAAGAATCTTGTGCAAGCAAAGAGGGGGGGGGTCACAACAGGGCTAGTTCATACTGCGCAGACGTATCCTACAGCATCTCATATCTCGTACTCATCAGCATGCGCAGTTCAAGGCAGACGCACATACGATGTAGAGACGCCATGGATCGAGCTTCTAACTTAGCAGAACCTACCCAAGGTGCCCGAAGGTTCTGTAAGGCTCTGACCCACCAGCCAGCGTAGCCGTAGCCACCCTAAGTGTTAGGGCTGCCGTTTGTTAGCCAACTTGGAGCCCTGGTCATGAGCTCGTCGTCACAGCCGCTGCATGCGCGCTATGGGATCCTTGCCAGCATTGCAAGGAACCCCGAGAGCCCAATACCCCTTAGTTAAGGGAATAGAGCTTAAATTATACAGGGATCCTTATTCTGATGTAAGGAATATTCCTTAATGAAGGGTATTGGGCTCTTTGGGAATATTGCAGATCTTTCAAGCTTTTGCATGCCATGGCCGCAGGGGTCGCATTCCCATTCCGATTCTGCGGAACCCGCCACTCCTAGAATCCACTATGCCGGCTCAGCGACTTAGGGACTTCCCTGTGCACTTTCTCACAGCGCCCTGAGGAAAATTCACCACACGACCACGCGGGAATCAGCGCCACCTCCCAGGCTTGCTCGGCTTCTTGGCCCTCTTCTCTTTGACGCTGACATCCAATGATCCTTTTTTTCCGTATTTGCGAATGCCGTAATTGGATGTGGGCTCACGTGCTTAGTTTCGGGTCTTGGCTTTGGCCACCTGTGTTGACATGACGTGGAACCTGATGGGAGGCCACCTCCACTGAGGACCTGTCCTTCAAGTGGGTCTTGATGAATGTCAGCACGCACTCAGTATGCAGAGTAAGACGAAGCTGTGCTATTGAAAGCAGGGTTGAGCCCTAAACCCTAAACCCTAAACCCTAAACCCTAAACCCTAAACCCTCAGCCCCTTTGAGCTAAATTGCGGAGAGGACCATCCAGAATGTGCCCAGCTTCGCAGAGTACTACGAGATGGGCAAAGAAGTCATGCCTTCCACGCATAGGTACATGAAGGCCACTGGGGAGGGTTTAGGGTTTAGGGTTTAGGGTTTAGGGTTTAGGGTTTAGGGTTTAGGGTTCAGCCATAGGTACATGAAGGCCTGGGGAGCTGTGTCTCTCGGATGTTTGGGCACCAACTACTAAGGTTTAGGGTTTAGGGTTTTAGGGTTTAGGGTTTAGGGTTTAGGGTTTAGGGTTTAGGGTTTAGGGTTTAGGGTTTAGCCGCAGGGGGGCGACAGAACCACAAGACCCGTCCGCCCCCTTGAGGTGAACTTTGCAGTTCGAAAGTCGGACAAGCAAGAGGCATCTTGGTGTCGAAGTCAACGTGTGCTTGGGCTTGTGCTGGTGTTTGCGCCAGGGTTCCATGAGTTTAGGGTTTAGGGTTTAGGGTTTAGGGTTTAGGGTTTAGGGTTTAGGGTTTAGGGTTTAGGGTTCAGGGTTCAGGGTTCAGGGTTCAGGGTTCATGGCGCTGCCTTCCATGGACCGAGCTCCGCTTTTCGATGATCGGGTTGTGAACTGTGGCACTGCGCGAGCGATGGTGAAGCAGAGTGAAGCAGACAGATTGGGATTGCCCTGTTGCCATTTGAGGTGGTGGTGAAAGTGCGCTTTAAGCCGAGCTGCTTCAGAAGCAGACAGGCCAGGCTCCCAGGCTCTTCACGACAGAAGATCTGTGAGACATTGTTGAAAATATCAGCCTCAGGACGAGAAGAAGTGGCGACAGAATACCGAGCAGGGAGCCCCAGAACTATCCGAGAACGTCACAAAGAGGAGGCGAAGGGAAGGATAGTCTGGTACATGCCCCTAAACGCCAAGCAATTTCGGGCCCCAGTGGGCCCCCGCAGGAATGAAAACGGCTCTACTACGACCAGACAGGTTGTGTTTGTCGGGATTTCGGCATCTCTCGTGCCATGAGGGTTCCCGGAGGAGTTCTTGAGGGGTTTGTGGTAAGTGTTGTGCGTTTTTCAACTTGCGTTCTGTGTGAGGGCGTGTGGTTTGTTGGTAAAGGGTTCGGCCCTTCTGGTCAGGGTTCGGGGTGGCTTGGGGTTTGTTGTAGGGGTTTCCTTTTTTTCTTTTGTGTGTGTGTGTGTGTGTGTGTGTGTGAGGGCTTGCCGTGTTTTTTTGTAGGAGGAGGGTTGGGGTCTCGGCCTGTGTTTCGTGGTGAAAATTGCGGCATGCTGCGAGCAAACTGCATCTAGGTCTTGCGCATGACCCTGAATTTGGACTCAAGAACGTCCCCACCACAACTATTACCGGGGGTTCTGGTTGTGGCATAGGGCATAGGGGTTGCGGTTGTAGTAGGGACTGATCGCGTCCTCCCCTCCCCCCGCCCCCCCTCCATCCCCCCTCCTCCTGCTGATTCAAGGCAAACCAACTGGACCCATGTCCGGGCTCCCCCCCCCTCACCAAAGCATGAAGGCTCCCCTTCCCCTTCTTAGAGCCTCCACGTGTCTTCAGAGTTGTTGCGTTGTTCAAAAGTATCTTGACATCTGGGGGCTTACGATTATGAGGGACCCCTAGTATAGTCCCCCAAATAGTAGGATTCCCTTGCAGTAAGGACCCCAAGAAGGCACTCCACGAATATCGTAATCCTAAGCCCTAAACCCTAAACCCTAAAACCTAAAACCGAAGGTCGTAAACCCCCCCCCATATCCTTCAAGGGGGAACCGACCTCTCTGATCTGATACGCACAGGGTCCCTAGGATGGAGAGCCAAATGGGGTCTAGGGTTTAGGGTTTAGGGTTTAGGCTTCAAGGTTTAGGGTGTAGGGGGGTTTCCGAAAACAGGGGTACCCTTCTTGGGGGTCCCTTGAAGGGGATTCGGTTCTATTTGGGGTAAAAATGGGGTACCCCTATTTGCATCTTGTACAAGCTGGCCCCGAGAACTGGAATCTGCAGGAGAGTCCCGGCATTTTTACGATGAAAGCTTTCCGGCTGGAACGTGGCTGGGAAAACATCCAAAACATTTGCCATGTGACTGCATTTGCCCGATGTTGGCCTCAGGTTCTTGCTCAATTTGCCAGGGAACCTTGGCGTAGCCAAGATTTACGAGGTCATGGAGGACAGATGGAGAAACAAATCGATTAGCAGGCTTCGGGGACTCGAGCTCGTCGAACATGGATGAAGCCCTGATGCAACGAGCACGCAGGACCCCACAGCTTTTTACATAGTCATGGAGAAGGCGCCTTCTGCTGTGTATCGCATTGTCGTGAGTCTGAAACAAAAGACACCTTGACATGGGTATTTCCCAACATAGGGGGTACCCCTTCTACACCCCCAAAATAGAATAGAATCCCCTTAAAGGAGCCCACCACAAAGGGTACCCCTAATATCGTATAAACCCCTACATCCCGTTTTAACTCCGCCTTGCGTCGCTTGACCTCAAGTTTTTTCGCGTCTTCTGCAGCTCATGGCTCAAGCTCAGGGCTGCGGTCGCTCACGCATGCGACCAGCGTAGGGCATGCGAGGAACGGCAGGCTAGGACTGTGTCCTACGTCCTATGTCATGCACGGTCTGGGCCTCTGACAGAGACAGGCAGCCAGCTGGGACCAAGGGCATGCAGAACCCCTTCTTAGCAATTCTGGACCCTTTTTCATCCATGCTGGTTGTGCACCAAAAGTGCATCAGGACAAATTCCTGCAACTTGCAGCGGCTGTCGTCTTGATGCTCCGGGAGCTTCGGATGCACCCAGATGTTCGGGGGCTCCCTGCTGCGGAAGGTTATTCTAAACCCTAAACCCTAAACCCTAAACCCTAAACCCTAAACCCTAAACCCTAAACCCTAAACCCTAAACCCTAAACCCTAAACCCTAAACCCTAAACCCTAAACCCTAAACCCTAAACCCTAACACCTAAACCCTAAACCCTAAACCCTAAACCCTAAACCCTAAACCCTAAACCCTAAACCCTAAACCCTAAACCCTAAACCCTAAACCCTAAACCCTAAACCCTAAACCCTAAACCCTAAACCCTAAACCCTAAACCCTAACCTAAACCCTAAACCCTAAACCCTAAACCCTAAACCCTAAACCCTAAACCCTAAACCCTAAACCCTAAACCCTAAACCCTAAACCCTAAACCCTAAACCCTAAACCCTAAACCCTAAAACCTAAACCCTAAAACATAAACCCTAAACCCTAAACCCTAAACCCTAAACCCTAAACCCTAAACCCTAAACCCTAAACCCTAAACCCTAAACCCTAAACCCTAAACCCTAAACCCTAAACCCTAAACCCTAAACCCTAAACCCTAAACCCTAAACCCTAAGCCCTAAACCCTAAACCCTAAGCCCTAAACCCGAGACCCTAAACCGCCAAGCCCTTGCCAGGCGGGGCCTGACTCGACATTGGGCATCTTGGCTGCAAGGGGTTTGTGCCCAGCGCCACGTGCGCTGACGTGCAGTGACCTGTAATCTTACTGTTGGTTAGTAGGGAATGAGGGAATGAGGTACCCTGTCTCCCCCCTATATATATATATATATATATATATATATATATATATATATATATATATATATATATATATATATATATATATATATATATATATATATATATATATATATATATATATGTATATATATATATATATGTATATATATATGTATCTATATATATATATATATATGTATGTATATATATATGAGGCAGGAACCTTTGTGTATAATGTGATGATTCGTCCTTTTGTTGGGGGGGGGGGAGTGGGGTTTGAATAGTTTGAATAGTTTGGGGGGTCACGCCTGGGGCCCTAAACTATTCAAACTATTCAATAGTTTTGGGGGGTCCCTGGGAGGAGAGGAGGGCGGAGGGGGGTTTGAATAGTTTGAATAGTTTGGGGGTCCGAACTGGGGCCCTAAACTATTCAAACTATTCAAACCCTGGGGGGGGGGGTCCGGCCTGGGGCCCTAAACTATTCAAACTATTCAAACTATTCAAACTATTCAAACTATTCAAACTATTCAAACTATTCAAACCCTAGGGGTTTGAATAGTTTGAATAGTTTGGAGGGTCCGGCCTGGGGCCCTAAACTATCCAAACTATTCGAACTATTCAAACCCTGGGGGTTTGAATAGTTTGAATAGTTTGAATAGTTTGAATAGTTTGAATAGTTTTGGGGGGTCCCTGGGAGGAGAGGAGGGGGGGTGTTTGAATAGTTTGAATAGTTTGGGGGTCCGGCCTGGGGCCCTAAACTATCCAAACTATTCAAACTATTCAAACCCTGGGGGTTTGAATAGTTTGAATAGTTTGAATAGTTTGAATAGTTTGAAACTATTCAAACTATTCAAACCCTGGGGGTTTGAATAGTTTGAATAGTTTGAATAGTTTGAATAGTTTGAATAGTTTGAATAGTTTGAATAGTTTGAATAGTTTGAATAGTTTTGGGGGGTCCCTGGGAGGAGAGGAGGGGGGGGGTCTGAATAGTTTGAATAGTTTGGGGGTCCGAACTGGGGCCCTAAACTATCCAAACTATTCAAACTATTCAAACCCCGGGGGTTTTTGAATAGTTTGAATAGTTTGAATAGTTTGAATAGTTTGAATAGTTTTGGGGGGTCCCTGGGAGGAGAGGAGGGGGGGGGGTTTGAATAGTTTGAATAGTTTGGGGGTCCGGCCTGGGGCCCTAAACTATTCAAACTATTCAAACCCTGGGGGTTTGAATAGTTAGAATAGTTTGAATAGTTTGAATAGTTTTGGGGGGTCCCTGGGAGGAGAATAGGAGGGGGTGTGTTTGAATAGTTTGAATAGTTTGGGGGTCCGGCCTGGGGCCCTAAACTATCCAAACTATTCAAACTATTCAAACCCTGTTTGAATAGTTTGAATAGTTTGAATAGTTTGAAATAGTTTGAATAGTTTGAATAGTTTTGGGGGGTCCCTGGGAAAAAAGGGGGAGGTTTGAATAGTTTGAATAGTTTGGGGTCCGGCCTGGGGCCTAAACTATTCAAACTATTCAAACTATTCAAACTATTCAAACTATTCAAACTATTCAAACGATTCAAACTATTCAAACTATTCAAACTATTCAAACTATTCAAACCCGGGGTTTTGAAAAGTTTGAATATTTTGAATAGTTTGAATAGATTGAATAGTTTGAATAGTTTGAATAGTTTGAATAGTTTGAATAGTTTGAATAGTTTGAATAGTTTGAATAGTTTGAATAGTTTGAATAGTTTTGGGGGGTCCCTGGGAGGAGAAGGGGGGGGGGTTAGAATAGTTGAATAGTTTGAATAGATTAGGGGGGTCCCTGGGAGGAGAGGGGAGGGGTTTGAACAGTTTGAATAGTTTGAATAGTTTGGGGGCCCGGCCTGGGGCCCCAAACTATTCAAACTATTCAAACTATTCAATCTATTCAATCTATTCAAACTATTCAAACTATTCAAACTATTCAAACTACTGAAACCCCCGGTTGGCCTCAATGGGGAGAAATTAGAAAAAAAAAGCCAGATGCGCGACGCCCGGTGTCACAGGGTAAGTATTGGTGATTTCTGGGAATATTACGCCTTCAAAGTCCCCATCCAATGGCCTGATGCGCGACGCCCGGTGTTGCAGGGTGGATATTTTCGTAAATATTTTCGCAACGCCCGGTGTTACAGGGTGGATATGTTTGCGGATATTTTCGCGACATTGGCGCGTTTGGAGGCTGTGGAAACCACACAAATGACAATTTTTAGTGATTGTTGATCATGTATTGCTTTCACAAACCCTCAATCTACGGCCAAAACATAGGGATTTTGGCTAGTTTGGCGGCCTTGGAAACCACCCAAATTCCAATTTTTAGTGGTTTTTGACCAATTTTTTGCTTTCACAAACCCTCAATCTACGGCCAAAACATAGGGATTTTGGCTAGTTTGGCGGCCCTGGAAACCACCCAAATGGCATTTTTTAGTGATTTTTGCTCATTTTTGGGGTTCACAAAGCCTCAACTTAGGGCAAAACATAAGGATTTTGGCTCATTTGGCGGCCTTGAAAACCGCCCAAATGGAATTTTTTTTTTTGCTTTTTGACCATTTTTGGCTTTCACAAACCCTCAAGCCAGGGCCAAAACATAGGGATTTCGGCTAGTTTGGCGGCCGGGGGAACCACCCAAATGGTGTTTTTTTTTTTTGTGATTTTGTGCAATTTTTGGCCTTCACAAACCCTCAATCTAGAGCCAAAACATATGAATTTTTGCTAATTTGGCGACTTTGGAAACCACCGAAATGGCGATTTTTAGTGATTTTAGACCATTTTGGCGTTCACAAATCCTCAACCTAAGGCCAAAACATAGGGATTTGGGTTCATTTGGCAGCCTTGAAAACTCTCCAAATTGCAATTTTAGTGTTTTTTTGCAATTCTTGGCTTTCACAAACCCTAATCTAGCACCAAAACATAGGGATTTTGGCTAGTTTGGCGGCCTTGGAAACCACCCAAATGGCACTTTTTTGTGATTTTGGGCAATTACCCCCCCAACCCTTTTCGAGGGGTTGAAAAAATGCTGAAAAAGCAGGTGTTTTCAGCAAAAATTCAGCCAAAAGCAAAACAACGTACAAAACTCCGGACACGAACCCTATACAATTTCTATGTAGATATTTTCGCGACGCCCGGTGTTACAGGGTAGGTGTTGGTGATTTCTTGGAATTGTACGCCTTCAAAGTCCCCATCCAATGGCCTGGCGCGCGACGCCCGGTGTGACAGGGTGGATATTTTCGTAGACATTTTCGCGACGCCCGGTGTTACAGGGTAGATATTTTCGCGACGCCCGGTGTCTGGGTATTTTGCGTCTTCAAAGTTCCCATCCAATGGTCTGATGCGCGACGCCCGGTGTTACAGGGTGGATATGTTTGCGGATATTTTCGCGACATTGGCGAGTTTGGAGGCTGTGGAAACCACACAAATGACAATTTTTTTAGTGATTTTTGATCATTTTTGCTTTCGCAAACCCTCAATCTACGACCAGAACATAGGGATTTTGGCTAGTTTGGCGGCCCTGGAAACCGCCCAAATGACTTTTTTTAGTGATTTTTGATGATTCTTGGCCTTCACAAACCCTCAACCTAGGGCCAAAACATAGGGATTTTTGCTAGTTTGGCGGCCTTGGAAACCACCCAAATGGCAATTTTTAGTGATTTTTGGCGATTTTTTGCTTTCACAAACCCTAAACCTAAGGCCAAAACATAGGGATGTTGGCTCATTTGGCGGCCTTGAAAACCGCCCAAATTGCATTCAGGGTGCAATTTTTTGAAGCATAAGAAGGGCCTCGGTCTTCTGCACATCTATGACCCAATGCATCGACGACAGAACGATGTCCTCCTATCCATGGCTGATGCAGGCTTGTTGCGACGAGTCTGCATGAACTTGTCCCTGTACAACATTAAGTACGGACCCTGGCTGAAAGGAGGATGGTTTCGCATGCTGCAAGAGACAGCGCATCAGCTGAGAGACATGCCCCGGAACGACCCGCTTCTACTCAAGTTCTGGCCGGACATACTCAAGGATCGTGGTTTCTTGCTAGAGGACAGCCAGACGGGCCGCGACCACTTCTTGAAGACGCTGCGAAGCCAACAATTCTTGACGAGCAAAGGGCCGGTTGCAGCCACCACTAAGTTCAACAGCATCGCCAGTGCTCATCGTCTCATCGACTCACATTGGTCCAGCCAAGCCTTCGTCATGACTGCGACTTGCATGGTGCAGGGTTGGGTACAATTCGCCGATCGGCTGTGGTGTCCCGATGGTACAGTCGACAAGGAGGCCGACGAGGGCCTCAGTCGAAGCAAGGCCAAGCGGCAAGCAAAGGAGAAGTTGGAGCAGCTTCGGAGTCGGGCTGTAAACTCCTTGCATGCCATGACCAAGTACATGAACGACGACTGCATCAAAAGCGAGAGCAGAATCATCGCTGCTGTTCTGGAGCCCGAGTCGGCAGCAGCATCAAAAATGCTGCAGGAAATGCGAGGTTCCGGGAAGACCCTGGAGTACTTGGTTTCCTGGGCGCATGGAGGGTGGCTGGACACAGCGAAATCACATCTGCAGCTCCTGACGGACACCCATGCGCTGGACAGGATCGGGCTTTGTATGGCCTGGAACAAAGACTGCCAGCCAGGAGAGGTGGACTGGGACCTAGCCATGGCGACGAAATTGTGGAAGTTCACTTTGAGCATCTTCAAGTTTCGGGCTGGAAGCAACCTGTGGCACACCTGGGGCCCAGGAGCCTCTGCCGGCTTGCTGGGAGAGACTGAGGAGAAAGTGTGTTTCAGCTTGCAGTGGCATCGGGATCTCTTCGGTGCTGTGCTGGCAGTAAAAGAGAATGGGCCCCATGCTGCCCAGGCCCTCCTACAGCACAGCATGTGCGAGGAAGTCTGGATAAAGCACGTTTTCCACTGGCTTGCTCAAGCGAATTTTCGAGAAGTGCCCGAGGGGTTGGACAGTTTGTTGCGAAAGGTCTGGGGTGGTCTTTTGAACAGCAAGCTCGTGGAGGATGCGAACAAATTCCAAAGACAGCATGAGGATAGGAGCAACAATGCTAAAACGTTGCCCTTGGGAGAAGCCTGGCACTGTGTGAGCCAACACGAGGTCTTGAAGGCCTACGAAAGACAGGAGGTCAAAGCCCGAAAGCAGTACAATGTGCCTGCAGACTTCGACGTCGAGGGTATGCGCCGACCTCATGCAGATCGCACTCGTCAGAAGACGCCAGAAGAACAAGCAGATTTTGAGTTCGTGCAGGGTGTGACTGGAACTCAGACATGGCCGGCGTTCACACCAGAGAGCGAACAGCGAATTTTCTGTCGGCTGGCCTTGCTGGTGCACCTGAACAAGAGAGGCCAGCAGTGGGAGCTCGCCGAGAAAGCATGGATGTCGGGTTTGCTGCCTCCTGGGATTGTCTTCCTGTACCAGAACCGACCCCACATGGTCCTGAGGACCTATCCACAGGGATGCCTGCTTTGGCCTTTGACAACCAGACCCTTCAGTGGCAACCTCGAATTCGACAATTCAATTTACCAGCTGACCTGGGGCTTCTTGTTTTCTCTGGAAGGATGCTTCGCGCAAGAGCTTTCTGTGCTGGTGCCAGTTCAAGGGTGTCGCTCGGATAGGTCGGGCCTGCAGCTCAAGCCAGGCCTTCAAAAACTCTTGCTGCAATTGGGCGAGGGTTTGCTCAAGCAGCTGGCGCAGCATCTCGGGTACGAGGAAGCACCGCCGAACGCAGATGATCAAGAGGTTGCAACAGCGGTTCATCTTATGGTCAACCTGGACCCCAGTCTGCAAGAACACGAGGTGCTGGACAGAGTGAAGTTCAGAAACGAGGCAGATGAAGGGGGGGTGGAAGGCATGACAGAAGAGCTTGCTCTTGCAATGGAAGACACGATGAGACAGCAAGAGAAGCAAAAAATCTTGAAAGGGCTCGAGCGAAAGTCGAGGCCAGTCGCAAGTCTCGCCGAGATCGCCAAAGCGAGCTTCCACAGCAGCTACGACCAGATACCAGTGGAAGTGGCCAGAAAGGCTGTGCTGGAGCGAAAAGCCAGAGAATCGGCAGAACGAAAGAAACAAGACGAGCAAAAAGCCCGAGAAGCAGCAGAGCAAAAGAGAAAAGAAGAGCAAGAAGCCCGCAGAAGTCCTGGCTTGCCACAGGGCGGGGCCCAAGCGAAAGCAAATCCAAAGAAGCGAGGAAACCAACCTGCTGCCGAAAGCCAGGATCCCAAGAAAGCCCGGATGTATGCCGGCCTGGATTCGGTCGCCGATGCGAAGCTCCGAGAACACCTCCCGAGCTGCACGGCTGTATTTTCCGATGTGAAGAATGGCCGATGGCGAACCACATTCAAGATCGCTGGAGCCCAGGCCAAGCAGAAGTCTTTCAGCTGGACAGCTGTGGGGCCAACTGAGGCAGCAAGGGCATGCTTAGAATGGAACTGGTAGCAGCACAAAGAACACAACGACGTTGACATTTTTGATGAGAGAGTGGGGCAGCATCTCAGGGGACGGCGAAGCTGAAGCCCCAGAGCCAGCTAGCAGCAGCAGATCCAGGAAGTGATCCAAATTTTGTTTCTTTGACCAAAGCTCGGACTCACATGTCCTGGATATGGATGCAGCTTGCGAAGCTGTGCTGTGACTGTGACTGCTGTGCATTCTTGCAATGAAGCTAACTGACTGAGCTGTGACTGTGCTTTGACTGTGCTTTGTTTCGCTGTGAGCTGCAACCGGTGAGCAGTTGCTGTGCTGCATGTGCCCAGCTGTGCCTTCAACATGTGCCGAAGCCATTGTGATAGATTTGTTTTCTGGGTAGGCTTCTGTGCCCGTAGCGAACACCAAGACACATGGGACAGCGCGCTGCGAATGCCACGGCCAAGAGCTTCAAAGTGGCCCAGCGAGAAGCGAAAAAAAGAGCCCAGGAAGAGAAGAAGAAGAACCAGATGGAAGCGAAGCAGGCCGAGAAGCTCAGGAAGGTCATGCAGACATACGAGACCAACAATCACAAGAATGAGCGAGACTATATCGTCAGCATGATCGACTCCAACCCAGGGTGGGTCAGCAAGCTCGACAAAGTGATTCGCCAGGGCGGACTGCGACTTCTCCTCGAGCTTGAGGCAAAGGAAGCCGCTGAGGAGAATGTGGACCATGGGGACAAGTGGAAGGGAAAGGCCAAGACCTTGCTCACATTGCCGCCAGCGATTATGCAGCGAATGGTGCTGGCCACCCTGAAGCAGGGGCAGTCACTCCACGAATTGGAGAAGGACGACGATTGGTGGAAGACATGCTTTGCCTACCAGTTCCATTGCGACGAGGAGACACCCCTGCCACAGCACACCCTCGTAAAGCACATTTTGGTCTTGGAGCAGTTTGGCAAAGCAAGAGTGCAAGCATTGGGTCACAATCGCTTGGAGGACAACCCAAAGAAGCTTGAGCTCATGGAGACCAGGGACTTCATTTTCTGGAGGATGGTCGAGACACAGCATGAGGATGAGACCAAGACAAGCAAGCTCGTTTGTGCCCTCACCGACAAGGCTCACGATTTGCCACGACTGAATAGTGACCAGGGGCCCTGGCGACTGAGCGATGCTTGGAGCCCAGCAGCCCTGGTGATTGCCTCGAACTGCCCACTTCAGTTCAAGGCTGCAGATTACTTCCACGAATTGGCCAGCTCCAGCGAGAAATGGAAGTATGAGGTGGATGCTGAGGCAGCTGCGAGAGCAGCAAATGCCTACTTCAGTCGCCTCCATTCTGAGGCTGCCGGAAATGCTGTGAATTCTCAAGACAACCCATTCCGAAAAGGAAAGCCTGCCCAGAATGCGAAGTGAGCACTCTGCTGATGTGATATCATCAGCTATGGGGTTTCGGGGATCTGGGAGCCACTTCCTGGACAACACAGGCGCTCTGTGTTTGCAAGGAGATAGATGGCTACAAGTTGGCGTTTTACCTAGAACATGTCAGCATCGATCCTGGCAAGTGCGATGGCAAAAAAGAAGCTGCTTTCAGTCTGATGCTGACTTCAGGAATTGCTGCCATGCTGACTGCAGCTTTCGGTTAGGTTTCGCTGCGAGTGACATTTCAGCCAAGAGAGAAGTGAACAATATGGTCATGAGCCTGGGCAAACAGCCATCAATAAACAAGGCTCAGCATGACAGGCCTGGGGGAAAGTGGGAGGCTGCCGGGGACCTGAGAGAGAGCACCAGCATGCTAAATTCTGGACCGGGCCCTCCAGAGAGAGCACCAGCATGCTAAATTTACCGTTTCAGCGTTTCGATTCTGAAGTCTCAAGCCCAAACCCTAAGCCTTGCAAACTTTTGAAGCACAGCCAGAACCCCAGCTGCCGAGATCTCAGCTGCTCATTCTCTCCGCCCTAATTTTGAAGACCGAAAAATCTGGCAGCGAGCCAAAGTCAACAACCCTTGAACCTGCAAGTCCAAACTGTTCGAAATAGTTAAAGCCGGATAAAATAAAAAATATAGATCTGCAGGTGCCTCAAAATGAGCCCTAAAAGCCACATGCCTGTAAATAAAATTTTCAGGAAACCCTACACCAAGTACCCTGAGTTTTAAAACGCATTGCAACTTACAGCCTCAAGCCGAAACCCTGAAATCTAAAGGAAGATAATTGGGGTGACTCTTGTTGAAAACCAGAGCTGCCAGGCACTTCCACTACACAGGGTTTTTGTGACCATGTGGAAGGCTTCAAGCATGGAAGTGGCCAGCAATCCAATAATTTTTTTGAAGGCATCCTGCTTCCACAAAACAACCAGCTGGAGGACAAGTTCCAGCTGTGTTGGCCAACCTTTAATTCATGAGGCAGGCATGAAAAACAGGTGCCTGTTTGGCATGACTTTTCGAAGCAGAGTGTGAGGGCCAAAAACTGCCCGACCTACTCTGGGACCGCGCCTACTCTGGGACCGCGCCTGTTGGCTCCACTGATACGCGAGCAATGTGAGACGACAGCGCGAGTGCACAGGAGCTGCTTGCAAAATGTGGCCCAAAGCTATAACCCTAAGCCCTAAACCCTAATTCCTAAGCCCTACACCCTGCATAAACCCTAAACCCCCAAACGTGCAGCACATTATTCCCCGATTCCCTCCTGACCCACAGTAAGTGTGCGGGCTAGCAACTTTGTTGGGCTTGAGGTTTAGGACTTCGGGCTTAAGGGTTTAAGGCGCCCTCGGCACCTCAGGGGTTTAGGAGCAAAGAAAAACGCACCGATCCTAAGCCCTGAAGCCTAAACTTACTAAACCTTATCCCTAAACCCTAAACCCCAAACCGAATCATCATATTATACACAAAGGTTCCTCTTACATACATATATATATATATAGATATATTGGGGGGGGGGGGGGTCTTAAGCAATTAGTAGCTAGGGGGTTTAGGGATCTCTTCTTGACGATTCGAAGTCCCGATCCGCAACATCCCTGAAGGCTAGGGTTTTGGGGCTTAGGGTGGCTACCCTAAACCCTAAACCCTAAACCCTAAACCCTAAACCCTAAACCCTAAACCCTAAACCCTAAACCCTAAACCCTAAACCCTAAATAACCCTAAACCCTAAATGACCCTAAACCCTGACTTAAAACCCTAAAGCCTTCAAAGGCTTTTGGGTTTTAGGGCTTCTGGGGGGGCAACGCCCTGATCCTTTCAACGCCCTCTCATGCCCCCGAAGCCCGAACGCCCGTCTGGCGCTCCATAAGAAAAGCGGAGAAGAAAACCGCAAACATCTGATGTGGTTTAGGGTTTAGGGTGTAGGGTTTAGGGTTTAGGGTTTAGGGAGGCCATGAACCACCTAAGAGTTCAGCTTAGGTAGGGTGTGGCTGGGGTTTCTAAAGCCTAAACCCCAAACCCTACACCCTACACCCCAAACCCTGAACGGTTGTGCGTTGTGGCTAGGGGGGTTCACATAGCCCGAGAGCCCTCCCCCAAAGTTCTTCTCCGAAATTTAAGGCGCTCAACAATCACAACCTACAACGAGGTGGGGAAAAATGGTTAAGTTGGATGTAGAGGACGCAGAAGCACCGAGCAACGTCAAACAGTTTTGAGAACATAGAATTGGCAGAGTATCCATTTCTTACAAAACAGGGACATCCCTAAACCTCAAACCCTAGATACAACAAGTCTAACTGTAAGTAGAATCCGGGGGGATTCACATGACAGGGTTCTATACTCAGGCAGACACATGGTACCCTAAACCCTAAACCCTAATCCCACAATTCCCGACCAGTAGCTGTCAGCAGGCACGAACTCCCCCACAAGACCTCGGAAGGCGCTCTGGCGAGGCGTGCAAGCAGGACGAGCGTTACCGGTTTCGGGTTACCTTGCCTTAAACCCTAAACCCTAAACCCTAAAACATAAACCCTAAACCCTAAACCCTAAACACTGAACCCTGAACCCTAAATGCCTAAACCCTGACTCAGGGCTCAGGCTTGAGGGTTCCGGGCTTGATGTTGAGGACATTTTGTCTAGGAGTTTAGGGTTTAGGGTTTAGGGTTTAGGGTATAGGGTTTAGGGTTTAGGGTTTAGGGTCTTGTCTACACCCTCGGCCTTTCGGCCCTGAGCCTACAGGGTTGGTTTGAGTTGAGGGTTGAGGCTCACGGATGAGGGTTAAGGATTTGGGTTCAGAGTTTAGGGTTTAAGGTTTAGGGTTTAGGGTTTAGGGTTTAGGGCTACCAGTGGGGTTAGGGTTGCAGGTTTGCTAAAGGACAGTTCAGGTGGGCAGAATCGCTTGCATCGGCATAGCACAGTGTTTCTATCATCAACTTCGACTTCCAGGATTTTCACCTAAGGCCCGCCCTGGATGTATAGGGGTGGGGTTGAAGGGTTTAGGGTTTCGTTTAGGGTTTAGGGTTTAGGGTTTAGGGTTTAGGGTTTAGGGTTCAGGGTTCAGGGTTTAGGGTTTAGGGTCTAGGGGGTTCAGGGGATCTGAAGGGGCTTGTTGCTTGCACGATGGCGCACCGAACCTTGGCGACCTGGGGGGGGGGGGGGGGGTAGGGTTTAGGAGGGTTTAGGGTTTAGGGTTTAGGGTTTAGGGTTTAGGGTTTAGGGTTTATGGTTTAGGGTTTAGGGTTTAGGGTAGATTCGACGTTTGCCCTGGCTTGGGGTGCCCTGATCGATGGCCAAAGCCCTGCAAGCCCCTAAAACATGGATCCTCCAAAGCGAGTAAACCCTAAACCCTAAACCCTAAACCCCAAACTCCTAACCCTAAACCCCAAACCCTAAACCCTAAACCCCAAAAGCCCAAACCCTAAACCCTAAACCCCAAACTCACCTCAAGTGGCCCCATTTGAACACTCAACTCGCCCAGCGTCTCTCCGCACCGCAAAGCCCGGAGTTGTTGACTGCCTCCTCGGCTGGCCATTTTGTCTAGATTTTGCTAAGCTCTGGGTTTAGGGTTTGTGGTTTGGGGTTTCTCTCAACAAATCTTCCGGCAATATGATCCTCCTTACCCAAATAAGGGGAAACTGAAAATATCCCCAAGCCTCTAAAACCTAAAAATATTAAACCTTGAACCCTCAACTCTGAATCCTAAAACCTGACCCTACCCCTAAACCCTAAGCCCTAAACCCTAAACCCTAAACCCAAAACCCCAAACCCCAAACCCTAAACCCCAAACCCTAAACCCTGAACCCCAAACCCAGCTTCGGAGATGACCCGCAGCTTGACGTTGTTGATCATCTTCAGCCCCTGCGCGCGCCCGAACTTCTGGGGTTTGGGGTTTAGGGTTTAGGGTTTAGGGTTCTAGGGTTCTAGGGTTCTAGGGTTTAGGGTTTAGGGTTTAGGGTTTTAGGGTTTAGGGTTTTAGGGTTTTAGGGTTTTGGGGTTTTAGGGTTTAGGGTTTAAGGATTTAGGGCTTAGGGTTTTGGGGTTTTAGGGTTTTAGGGTTTTAGGGTTTTAGGGGTTTAGGGTTTTAGGGTTTTAGGGTTTAGGGTTTTAGGGTTTTAGGGTTTTAGGGTTTTAGGGTTTTAGGGTTTTAGGGTTTTAGGGATTTAGGGTTTTAGGGTTTTAGGGTTTTAGGGGTTTAGGGTTTTAGGGTTTAGGGTTTAGGGTTCTAGGTTGGGATGTTCCCCCGTATACTAGCAGTCCCTTCATAGGGATCATAATTGAGGGTACGATCATCTGATCATATTAGGGGGTACTATACCCCCTATTCAGGACTGTTAGTATAAGAGGGAACATCCCAAGTTCTAGGAGTTTAGGTCAGGTTTCCGGCTCTAGGGTTGTTAGGGTGTTGGGGCTTTAGGGCTGTTTAGGGTTTGGAGGTTTACAGGGTGGGGCCCCCTAGCTATAAGTAGAGTTATAAGGGCCCTAAATTGGGTTATAAGGACACTAAGTTAGGTTATAAGTCCCTTAACTACAGTTAGTATAGTAAGGGGGCCCCACCCTGTAGAGGTGGTGTTTGGTTCCGCAGCAATGTAACGCAAACCATGGGAATCCGTTTCTGCGTTGAGAGCTCACTAGATGCAAACGGGTCTAGCCCTTGCAACAGAGAAACCCTAAACCTAAAAACCTGTATAAAACATTCAGACCCTGGACCCTCAAACCCTAAACCCTCAATCCCAAAACCCCTAAACCCTAAAACTCCAAAATCCTGCAACCCTAAAATTAAAACATGCACCGCGTAGGACGTTACCAATACGCCGACGGCAGTCTTAGTGAAGAAGAGCTGGTTTAGGGTTAGGGATTACGGTTTAGGGCTTCGGGTTTACGGTTTAGGGTCCAATACAAGATAACAGTCGAGGGAGAGGATCTGTGTGACTGTCCCGAAGGGTCCATATACCTATATAGATATACTTGGGCCTTAAACGGGTTCCCATATCCCCTCCACCTCCCTCCGGCCCGCTAAACCCTAAACCCTAAACCCTAAATCGTAAACCCTAAACCCTAAACCCTAAACCCTAAACCCTAAATCGTAAACCCTAAACCCTAAACCCTAAACCCTAAACCCGAAACCCTAAACCCTAAACCCTAAACCCTAAAACCCTAAGCCAAACGGCACGCCTGCTTCAGGGACTTGGAGTTGACGTTGAGGCGGATGCACCTGGGAAAATAAAGTGGTGCGTTTAGGGTTTAGGGTTTAGGGTTTAGGGTTTAGGGTTTAGGGCTTAGAGTTTAGGGTTTAGGGTTTAGGGTTTCGGGTTTTAGGGTTGAGGGGTCTCGGGCTTTTGGGCGATTTAAGGGTTTTAGGGCTTTGGGGGTTACAGGGTTTTTGGGCTTCGTTGTGGGTTGAGGGTTCTAGAGTTGTTGGGCGTTTAAAGGGTTTACCCAAAGGCTCCTATGTAGTACCTTTTTGGGGTAGTATACTGGAATCCCCTATACCTAACCCAAAAAGGAACTACATTGGAGCCTTTGGGTAGGGCTTTAGGGCATATAGGGTTTGACTTCTTCACATTCTGCTTGCAGCCATGGCGCTTGTCGTCGCTAACCTCGGCTGGTGCGGCTACGTCGGCTTTTCGGTTTCGTGGCCCCTTGCGGGCCCTTACTAAGGGGCGTAGGCAACCCGAAACTTTAAACCCACTCTAACCCTAAACCCCCAAACCCTAAACCCTAGACCATATTCCGCCAAAGCCCTATGATTACAACACCCCTAAACCCCCAGCCCTAAACTTGCTAGGGTTCAGGGGTTTCAGGTTTAGGGTTTAAACTTCCCAGAGCACTACACCCCTGAAGCCCTCACCCCTGAAACCCTAAACCCACAGCTGAATGTCCGAGCTGCGATGTTGACCCCCCGGTCAGGATCCTAGGTTTGCGGCAGGGTTTAGGGTTTAGGGTTTAGGGTTTAGGGTTTAGGGAGTTCAGCGTTTGCGGGGTTTGGAGGTTGGGGGGGCCGTCTTGGTGGGGTCGGAACAAGGCCTTTCGGGGCTCTAGGGTTGTCTAGGATTTGAAGAGCTTGCTGGGATGTTCCCCTTATACTAAGAGTCCTCAATACAGTCCTTAATAGGGATGATACTACCCTGCAATTATAAGCCCTATTAAGGACTGCTGGGATAAGGGGGGAACATCCCAAGGGGCTTTAGTAGTTTCAGCGTTCTAGGGCTTTAGGACGTACCCTAAACCCTAAACCCTAAACCCCAAACCCTAAACCCTAAACCCTAAACCCTAAAAAAGAGGCTCTACGGGGTCTTGGGCTTGTTGGGATTTTAGGAGCCTTTGTGGCTTTCGAAGTTTTCGGGTGGGTTTAGGGCCTTCAACGGTCTGGGGGCTTAAGAGATGTTTTGAGGTTGTCTTTTGGGGGGTCAGGGTTTAACCCTAAACCCTACACCCTAAACCCTCAAACCCTAAACCCCAAGCTCTTCTTTTGGGCTTGTGCAGTGTTTAGGTTTCGTTCATGGCTTTGCACCCCTAAACCCGAAACTCCGACCGGGTGTCCGAAAAGCGCAGGGAGTTGAAATGTGAGAAGCCTTCTTATCTATTTATAGACTGTGAATAATAGATCCTATACGACTATACCCAAAACCCTAACGCTAAACCTGTTTAGTATCCCCAAAAAGACACCCCTCCCCCCATGTATACTCTTCAAATCTACCCTCACCAGCAACAGTAATACCCCTAAACCCTACACCTTAAGTATAAACCCTACAAAACCCTAAACCCTCAACCCTCAACCCTAATTAAGCCTTAAGTACAAAACCCTACAACCTATTTAAGCTCCTGCGAACAGGGGTTCGCAGGAAAATAATCCCCCATGCGCACCGCAAAACCTCGAGACGTTTAGGGTTTAGGAGAACCCTAAACCCTAAACCCTAAACCCTAAACCCTAAACCCTAAACCCTAAACCCCTAAACCCCTAAACCCTAGACCCTGGTATCCTGGAATAAGCCAAGCAACCCGAACCTCTACAGGTTGTACCTCGGACCCTTAAAGGTTGCAGCCTTGAGTTCAAGATCCTTAAGGTAGTCTAGGGGCTTAGGGGTTTAGGGTTTAGGGTTTGGGGTTTAGGGTTTAGGGTTTAGGGTTTAGGGTTTAGGGTTTAGGGTCTGAATCCCTTGACCGCATCTGTCGAACCTTTACGGGTACAACCTTACGGGTAACGACTCTTCATCCCGTGACAACCCCCAAACCCGAGGGGTAGAAAAGATAAGCCTCCGTCATGGCGGTTCCCTGCGGATCTTGCGATATCGGGGTGGTGTCTGTGTTCAGGATGCCAGGGCCTGTCACATACCTGGACATGCGAGCTCAAAAAAACCTAAACCCTACACCCGAAACCTACACCGCAACCCCTAGACTCTAAAATCGAAAGCGTGAACCCTAAACCCTAAAACCTTAACCGCAAACCCTACACCCTAAACCCTAATGTCCTGGACCTCAAAAAAAAGCCCCGGACACCTGGTCTGCCCAAATATTGCTTCGGAGGAGTTCCCAAGAGGCTTCGGAAGATGTAAACCCCAAGCCTCACCAAGTTTGATGGTTGCTGAAATTGCGAGGCAGACGCCGAGGTTGGGAGTTCTTAGGCCGGGTATGTAGGGGGAACCAAAACCCTAAACCCGAAACGCTAAACCTGTACAAGGGCACTGATGCTTATACAAGGTCTAGTGCATATATGTATATATATATATATATATTTATTTATTTATTTTTATATTTATTTATTTACAAATATAGGTACATATATTTGTATATATGTATATATATATATATATATATGTACATAAGAATCTCCGTGGCCCAGGTGCGAACTCCCCTGTAGCCCTGAGAATCCCCATGGACCCGAGTTTTAGGGTATGTTAACCGGATTCATAGGGTTGAGGGTTTAGGGGTTAGGGTTTAGGGTTTAGGGTTCAGGGTTTAAGGCCCAGCGACATAAAGCTACCACCTGGGCCGCATGTCTCACCCGTTGCAATGGTGGCTGCCAACTGAAACCCTAAACTGAACCCTAAACCCTAAACCCTAAATCCCAAATCCTAAACCTTAAAACTTAAACCCCTAACCCATAGCTACCCATGAACCTTCAGGTAAACCCTGAACAGTAAACCCTAAACCCTAAAACCTAAGTCACTCCTAAACCCTAAACCCTAAGCCCTAAACCCTAAACCCTAAACCCTAAAACCTAAACCCTAAACCCCCCCATAAGTGCTTCTTGCGTGCATGACTGAGCCCGCATTCATCTTGACGGCAATGGCGATGGGCACCTTATTCTTCCCACAGCTCAGCGCGAAAGCCGAAGATCTCGAAGATCTCAACCCAAGAGCAGGTTTAGGGTTTAGGGTTTAGGGTAACCCCAACAGGAGGTTCGCGGGTTCAGGCTCAGAGTTTGGGGTGTAGGGAGCTCACACTGTATGGGGAGTTTAGGACCCCTAAACCCCAAAATCCTAAAACCCTACAAACCCTATATGGGCCAGCATAGGCGCACCCCCCCCGCCCCTCCCCCCCATGGTATCCCCCCCCCCCCCCCGTGGTGGGTTTTGGGTTCCCCCCCCCCCCCCCTGTGGTTCATGATCTGTGGTTCATGGGCTTAGGGTTAGGCTGGAGGGTTCAGTATTTTCACTCTGGTCCATTGGTTCACTATGGGTTTAGAGTTTGATTAGGGTTCAAGGTTTGGGGTAATGATAGGTTTACGGTTTCCCCTCTCCCCCTGTGGTTCGTGCTGGGTTTACGGTTGAGGGTTCAGGGTTAAAGCTTGTTTCGGGTTTACCCTTCTCCCTCCCGTCGTTCATTGGTGGGTTTTAAGTTTCAGGGCTTAGGGTTCATGGTTTGGGGTTTAG
>CAJNDS010002710.1:96026-111026 GCA_905221605.1 Symbiodinium natans | reverse complement strand
GGGTTTAGGGTGTAGAGTTTAGGGTTTAGTGTTTAGGGTTTAGGTCTGAGAGGGTTGAAGGAGAGCTTAGGTTTGCTTTCATGGAAGCGACTTAGGATGTAGAATCCTGAAACAATTCCTCAATTTAATTCGTCATATAAAGCTGAGAACTATAGGTTCAAGAATTCCCTACCAAGAAACCAGTAGGTCGTCGCGGTGCTTTTAAGCAAACCCTTAAGAATCAAACCCTAAACCAACAGTAAACCCTAAACCCTAAACCCTAAACCCTAAACCCTAAACCCTAAACTCCGCCGAATCGGGGCAGTCCTGTGACGGCTTCGAGCATGCCGGAAGCTGCGGCAGTTACCTCTGCGCAGTCTGCTTCGGGGATTTGCAGTGCTTGGGGGGCAGGCTGAGTGCTTAGGAACCAGGAACCAGGAACCCTAAACCCTAAACCCTAAACCCTAAACCCTAAACCCTAAACCCTAAACCTTAAACCCTAAACCCTAAACCCTAAACCCTAAACCCTAAACCCTAAACCCTAAACCCTAACCCTAAACCCTAAATTCCCGAAAGGCGCAAAGACGCATGCTGGCAAGCGTCGGCTTCTTCGGCCCACAAGCATGCATCCTCCTGCACACGAGGGTTGTAGGGTGTACTTGGAGGTTCGTGGTAAGGGTTTAGGGTTTAGGGTTTAGTTTTTAGGGTTTAGGGTTTACGGTTTCGGGTACAGGGTACTTATTAACCAATAAAAACTGTACTTATAACCCACTGATAAGCCCCTTGAGCCCAATATGGTTATGCGGACAGTTATAAGTACAGTTATCATTTGTCAGTAAGTACCATGAACATCCAACCAGGATTGAGGGTTCAGGGGCGGGATGTGAAGCAGGCTTGTTTTTGTTACCAGTATCCCCGTATCCCCCCCCCCCCCACGAATACTTAGAAGGAACCCTACATGCTCTCACCCAAAAAAACAACATGAACCCTGCCTTGCAGAAGGAAGCTCATTCCCGGCTTCGCACTACGATCGAATCAGAATAACGCGAAGCACTGGAAACTCAGTGGGAAATCCTACACCCAAAACTCTAAACCCTAAACCCTAAGCCCCTGCAACCCAAACTCCAGAACCCTAGGCCGCCAACACCCAAAAAAAGCAAACCCTAAACCCTAAACCCCAAACCCTAAACCCAGAATCCTAAACCCTAAGCCCCAAACCCCAAACCCCATGAGCCTCATGCTTTGTGAGGAAGTGCGATCTCATCTCTCGGTGGCTTCGCACCTCGCATTGAACTAAGAAAATACCCCCAGGGGTTCGGGGGCTTAGGGTTTAGGGTTTAGGGCCATTCAGGGTTTAGGGTTTAGAGTTTGGGGGGTGGGGGTGGGGGGGGGGGTTTCAGGGTTGAGGGCTTTTGAGGGTCTAGGGGTGCTGAAGTTATGACTAAGTTATGGGCTGAGGGATTAACGTTGAGGGCTCAGGGTTTGAGGCCCCTTGAGGGTTTTAGGCTTTCGGTGGCCTTGGGGTGGCTCCCAGTGGGAATCCGCATGGGTTCCACACATGCACTCCCGTAGTGATACCAAGATTTGCGCCCCTGAAGCTCCAAACTCAGCGGCGGACCTTCCTAAGGGTACCGGTTTAGGGTTTGTGGTTTACAACTTAAGCGTTTTGAGGGGGGGGGGGGGGGCCTGTTTACGGGAGTTCTGCTCTGCCTAGGGGAAGGAGGACAGTCGTGGTCGGCAACCCTCAATGAGGTAAAAGACTTTCGGTATTGCGAAGACTTTAGAGGGGGTAGGGTGATTTAGGTGGCAGAGTCCACTTCTAAACCCTAACCCCTGTTCAGGTAGGGTATAGGGTATAGGGTATAGGGTATAGGGTATAGGGTTTAGGGTTTAGGGTTTAGGGTTTAGGGTTTAGGGTTTAGGGTTTAGGGTTTAGGGTTTAGGAGACCCGAGCAGCCCTAGACAGGCAGATGGAGGCCTGGAAGCCGCAAATCTTGCACTGGACACGCTCGCCGAGGATGGGCCCTTTGGCCACAAGGCTCGCCTAGGGTTAGGGTTTAGGGCGGGTTTAGGGTTTGGGGTTTAGGGGTTAGGGTTTTAGGGTTTGGGGCTTGCGGGTTCGGGTTTATGAACGCGGTCTTGCGGACTGCTTTAGGGTTTAGGGTTGAGGGCTTAGGATTTAGGGTTAGGGTTTATAAGGGATTGCGGATGGCAGCATTGGAGATTGAAGACAAAGGCGTTGCGGAAGGGAAGTGCTGGCGCTGCGTGATTTTGAGGTAGACCCAAAGCCTAAACCCTGAACCCTAAACCCCAAACCCTAAACCCCAAACCCCAAACCCTAAATTCTGCACCGTACAGTAATTAAATTGGTTCGTTAAGGGGTATAAGGAGGGACCCCTTGAAGTGACCCTTAGTCTGATTCCCCTTTCTAACCCCTATATATACATATATTATATACATACATAATATATATATATATATATATATATATATATTTATTTATTTATTTACTTACTTATTTATAGATACACACCTTATATAGTCCCTATCTACCTACGTAGCCCCGACATCTCTAACTCTTAAGGTCCCTTGTAAGGGTCCCTCCTGTAGTCCCTTGACTTTCGCCTTGAAACTACACCTCAAGGTTCGAGCCCCCCATACACCCTCTTGGCCTTACAAGCCCTGAACGAGTTTAGGGTTTACGGTTTAGGGAAAGCACAGGGAAGGTTGTTACATAAGCAGAGAGAGAAGGCCCAATTTTGGCATGAAGTAGACCCTAAACCCTATAAACCACAGAAGCATTCTGGCACGTATCCTTAACCTTAAACCCTAAACCCTAAACACTAAACCCTAAACCCTAAACCTTAAATTAAACCCTAAACCCTAAACACTAAACCCTAAACCCTAAACCTTAAATTAAACCCTAAACCCTAAACCTAAACCCTAAACCTTAGCTGCCCAACCTTAAACCCTAAACACCAGGCGGATGTCACGGCCTCCATGTGTCTTTCCTTTCCTGCAGCCGCTGATTATAGACTTCTTCAGGGAGGGGGTAGGGTTTAGGGTTTAGGGTTTAGGGTTTAGGGTTTAGGGTTTAGGGTTTAGGGTTTAGGGTTTAGGGTTTAGGGTTTAGGGTTTAGGGTTTAGGGTTTAGGGTTTAGGGTTTAGAGTTTAGGGTTTAGGGTTTAGGGTTTAGGGTTTAATTAGGGTTTAGGGTTTAGGGTTTAGGGATTAGGGTTTAGGGTTTAGGGTTTAGGGTGTAGGGTTTAGGGTTTAGGGTTTAGGGTTTAGGGTTTGGGGTTCAGGATTTACGGTTTAGGGTTTAGGGTTTAGGCTTTAGGGTTTAGGGTTTAGAGTTTAGGGTTTAGGGAGAGTAGAGAGTATAGAGTTCTTAAGGGAGGGGAGGGTTTTCAAGGGGGGGGGGTATGTAACCCAAGGTTCCCTAATACTCCCCACTACGTACTCCCTACGGCTCCATACGCTTCCCTAAACCCTAAACCCTTGGGAAGAAATACAAAACGATAAATGGCAAGAAGGAAATGGAAAGCACACATTATAATGTCGTGTGTTGCTTAAATTACAAAACCCTAAACCCTAAACTTACCCCCCCCCCCCCCAACCCCCCCATGAATCCCCCTCCCATAAGAACCCCATAAGTTGAGACCGGACTCCAGGACAAAAGGGCTTTATACGTTTAAAACAATATTGTTGAACAAATGTACATAAGAACATAAGTATAAATTAATACAAAAACACGCATTGATAAATATAAAAAACTAAGTATAAATATAGATAGATATATATATATAATTTGGATGTTTTTCTCTCTGTGACTCTTCAGGCCTGCTACGAACTTGCAGTAGAAAGCTTGAGCTGGATCGCCGAGCTGCTACAGTTCTGAGAAACTCAGACGACTTGGTAGCCCAGTAACCGTATTATATTAAGGGCACCCTATTGGTTAGGTTATTTCACAGGGGAACCCATAACCAAAAAAAGGGTAAAGGGTACCACTGGGCTACCAAGACTACTTGCCTGCGAACATCCCGTCGAAGAGCGCTTCTCATACCGTTCGCGGTGGGTCATAGCAGCCATACAAGGTGGGGCCCCCTAGTTATAAGTAGAGTTATAAGAGCCCTAAATTGGGTTATAAGGATCCTAAATTAGGTTATAAGTCCCTTAACTACAGTTAGTAGAGCAAGGAGGTCCCTCCTTGTAGATCACAAGGTAACACAGGAAAAGGGGCAATATACTAGAATACGAGGGCGTGCTGTGTAGTGGAATTGACATGTTGGGCAGCTAATCTAAAAGATATGAATAGACAGGGGTTTCAGGATTCAGGATACGCGTTGCAAGGAGATCATGTGAACCAGATCACTAAACCCTAAACCCTAAACCCTAAACCCTAGACCCTGAACCCTAAACCCTAAACCCAAAACCCAAAATCCAAAACCCTAAACCCGAAACCCTGTGGAATCAAAAGCGCCTTGCTCCAGGGTCGCCATCTGCATCGACCGCGCGGCGATACTCTGAAGCTCGGGCTCCTTTTTCTTGGTTAAGGAGGGTTTAGGGTTTAGGGTTTACGGTTCAGGGTTCGATCCTGCAAGTAGGAATCTATAAGCCCTCAGCCCTCACAGGTTCAGGGTTCATAGGGTTTAGGGCTTAGGGTTTAGGGTTCAGGGTTTAGGGTTTATAGGGTTTATAGGGTTTATAGGGTTTGCAGGCTTTATAGGGTTTATAGGGCTTATAGGGTTTACAGGGTTTATAGGGCTTATAGGGTTTATAGGATTTACAGGGTCTATAGGGTTTATAGGGTTTATGGGGTTTACAGTGTTTGTAGGGTTTTTTGGGGTTTATAAGGTTTCCAGGGCTAACAGGGTCTACATAGGGTTTACAGGGTTTGTAGGGCTTATGGTTTAGGGTTTAGGGTGTAGGTTCCTAAGCCGACCCCATTGCAGGGAGCCGAAAGCCCTAAACCCAAAACCCTAAACCCTAAACCCTAAACCCAATTAGGGTCCCGTTTAGAGGCACTTCGTAGCCTGTTTGGTATCTACTTGCTAGGTCCCTGATCCTCCAAGTTAACATGGCCGTCCAGGATTCAGAGTACAGGGTTTGAGTGTTTTATGGTTTGAGGGCTCAGGGTCTCTGATTGGGTTGGGAGTTTACAGGACTGATTCTGGGCTTGGGTGGTATGGACTTCCGGGATTAAGGTTTCAAGGCTTTAAGGACGAAGGATCTTAGGCCTCAGGCTTTAAGGATTTAAGGTTTTAAGGCTTAAAGGCCTTAAGGCTTCAAGGACTTAAGACGTCAAGGTCTTTTGGCTTTCCTTCTCGGCTTTGAAAGCTTCAAAGTCTGAAGGCTTCGAGGTTTAGTGACTCAGAGTTTCAAGGTTTAAGGCTCAAAAGCTTTTATGTTTTCAGGGTTTAGGGTTTGAGGATTCCATCCCTGTGAGATGCTCTTAAGGATACAGGTAAACCTAAACCCGACACCCTCGGATTTAGGGTTTAGATCCTAAATCCTAGACCACACAACCCCGGTTCCCAATCCATTGCAAATCTTAGGCCCTAAACCCTAAACCCTGAAACCCTAAAACCCTAAACCCTAAACCCTAAGCTCGTCTCAATCCGTAAGCTCTATGCCCTAAGCCTTAAACCTGTCACAGCCCTCCGGCAAGGGCGCTTTTTCTTTGACCCGCGGCGGCGAGCAAGTCCAGCAGGCAACCCTGATATCCCGGATTTAGGGTTTAGGGTTTGGCTTAAGAAATGCGGGGAACTAGGATCGTAGGCCCTAAAACCTAAACCCTATGATATGAACACCGACAGATGTCAACACCGACACCCCTCACTTGGGCCCTATACGCAACTGTAGAATGAATATATATATATATATGTATATATATATATGTAACATACAAACATATATATATATATATATGTAAGAGGAACCTCTATGTACTATTTGACATGGCTGCTTTCTGTATTAAAGTTTTAATAGTTTTAATAGTTTTGAACTTTCAAAACAACATCCTAAACTATTAAAACTTTAATTTTCCTTTTTAAGTTTTAATAGTTTTAATAGTTTTAATAGTTTTAATAGTTTTAATAGTTTACACTTTTAAAAAGGCTCCTAAACTATTAAAACTATTAAAAAGAAACGGCCTTGCCCAGGAGATTCCTGAACTTTTAAAACTATTAAAACTTTTAAAACTATTAAAACTATTAAAAAGATTTCTTTTGAATAGTTTTAATAGTTTTAATAGTTTCAACTTTTAAAAAGCCTCCCGAACTATTAAAACTATTAAAAAGAAGCCTTTTTAGTAGTTTTAATAGTTTTAATAGTTTTAAAAGTTTAAAAGTTCGGGAATCTCCAGGCCAGGCCTTTTCCTTTTTAAGTTTTAATAGTTTTAATAGTTTCAACTATTAAAAAGGCTTCGAAACTATTAAAACTATTAAAAAGAAACGGCCTTGGCCAGAGATTCCTGAACTTTTGAAACTATTAAAACTTTTAAAACTATTAAAACTATTAAAACTATTAAAACTTTTAAAAAGGTTTCTTTTTAATAGTTTTAATAGTTGTAATAGTTTCAACTTTTAAAAAGCCTCCTAAACTATTAAAACTATTAAAAAGAAACGGCCTTGCCCAGGAGATTCCTGAACTTTTAAAACTATTAAAACTTTTAAAACTATTAAAACTATTAAAACTATTAAAACGATTAAAAAGGCTTCTTTTTAATAGTTTTAATAGTTTTAATAGTTTCAACTTTTAAAAAGCCTCCCGAACTATTAAAACTATTAAAAAGAAGCCTTTTTAATAGTTTTAATAGTTTTGAAAGTTTTAAAAGTTCAGGAATCTCCAGGCCAGGCTTTTTCCTTTTTATGTGTTAATAGTTTTAATAGTTTTAATAATTTCAACTTTTAAAAAGCCTCCCAAACTATTAAAAACTAGCGGCTCGATTTGGCCAATTTTTCCCGGGCAGTCTGCGGGCAAAATTTGGCCAAATCGGGCTGCTCGTCGTACGCGATAACAATTAAATAATTTCCGGCCTCCAGAAAGGCGCGGTTCGATTTGGCCAATTTTTGCCGGGCAGGCTCCGGGCAAAATTTGGCCAAATCGGGTTGCTCGTCGTACGCGATGAGAAATGCGCGGGTCGATTTGGCCAAATTTTGCCCGGAGGCTGCCCGGCAAAATTTGGCCAAATCGAGCCGCGCCTTTCTGGAGGCCCAAAACTATTTAAATTATGTAAATTATAAAAATAAAAAAAAAACAATGAAATAATTCCGGGCCTCCAGAAAGGCGCGGCTCGATTTGGCCAAATTTTGCCGGGCAGGCTCCGGGCAAAATTTGGCCAAATCGGGCTGCTCGTCGTACGCGATGAGAAATGCGCGGCTCGATTTGGCCAAATTTTGCCTTTTTAATAGTTTTAATAGTTTTAATAGTTTCAACTTTTAAAAAGCCTCCCGAACTATTAAACCTATTAAAAAGAAGCCTTTTTAATAGTTTTAATAGTTTTAATAGCTTTAATAGTTTTAAAAGTTTTAAAAGTTCGGGAATCTCCAGGCCAGGTTTTTTTCCTTTTTAAGTTTTAATAGTTTTAGTAGTGTTAATAATTTCAACTTTTAAAAAGCTTCCCAAACTATTAAAACTATTAAAAAGAAGCCTTTTTAATAGTTTTAATAGTTTTAAAAGTTTTAAAAGTTCGGGAATCTCCAGGCCAGGCCTTTTCCTTTTTAAGTTTTAATAGTTTTAATAGTTTTAATAGTTTCAACTTTTAAAAAGGCTCCGAAACTATTAAAACTATTAAAAAGAAACGGCCTTGGCCAGGAGATTCCTGAACCTTTGAAACTATTAAAACTTTAAAACTATTGAAACTATTAAAACTATTAGAATGGCTTCTTTTTAATAGTTTTAATAGTTTTAATAGTTTCAACTTTTAAAAAGCCTCCCGAACTATTAAAACTATTAAAAAGAAGCCTTTTTAATAGTTTTAATAGTTTTAATAGTTTTAATAGTTTTAATAGTTTTAAAAGTTTTAAAAGTTCGGGAATCTCCAGGCCAGGCTTTTTCCTTTTTAAGTTTTAATAGTTTTAATAGTTTTAATAGTTTTAATAATTTCAACTTTTAAAAAGCCTCCCAAACTATTAAAACTATTAAAAAGAATCCTTTTTAATAGTTTTAATAGTTTTAATCGTTTTAAAAGTTTTAAAAGTTCGGGAATCTCCAGGCCAGGCCTTTTCCTTTTTAAGTTTTAATAGTTTTAATAGTTTTAATAGTTTCAACTTTTAAAAAGCCTCCCAAACTATTAAAACTATTAAAAAGAAACGGCCTTGGCCAGGAGATTCCTGAACCTTTGAAACTATTAAAACTTTTAAAACTATTAAAACTATTAAAACTATTACAAAGGTTTCTTTTTAATAGTTTTAATAGTCTTAATAGTTTCAACTTTTAAAAAGCCTCCCAAACTATTAAAACTATTAAAAGGAGCTTTTTTAATAGTTTTAATAGTTTTAAAAGTTTTAAAAGTTCGGGAATTTCCTGGCCAGGGCCCCGGGCCTCTTCCCAATACTAAATCACGAGCCCGGGCCTTCCCCCAATACTAGATGACGAGCCCGGACCTCTCCCCAATACTAAATCACAAGCCCAAGCCTCTACCCAATACTTTATTACGAGCCCGGGCCTCCCCCAAATACTAAATCACGAGCCCGAGCCTCCCCCCAATACTAAATCACGAGCCCGAGCCTCCGCCCAATACAAAATCACGAGCCCGGGCCTCTCCCCAATACTAAATCACAAGCCCAAGCCTCCCCCCAATACTAAATCACGAGCTCGGGCCTCCCCCCAATACTAAATGACGAGCCCGAGCATCCTCTCAATACTAAATCACGAGCCCAGGCCTCCCCCCAATACTAAACTACGAGCCCGGGCCTCACTCCAATACTAACCTGCCATGAGATTCCTGAACTTTCAAAACTTTTAAAACTTTTAAAACTATTAAAACTTTTAAAACTTTTAAAACTATTAAAAAAGCATCGGGCCATCTCCCAATACTAAATTACGAGCCCGGGCCTCCCTCCAATACTAAATCACGAGCCCGGGCCTCCCCTCAATACTAAATCACGAGCCGGGCCTCCCCCCAATACTAAATCACGAGCCCGAGCCTTACCCCAATACTAAATCACGAGCCCAGGCCTCTCCCCAATACTAAACTACAAGCCCTGGCCTCCTTCCAATACTAACCGGCCATGAGATTCCTGAACTTTCAAAACTTTTAAAACTTTTAAAACTATTAAAACTTTTAAAACTTTTAAACTATTAAAAAAGCCTCGGGCCTTCTCCCAATACTAAATTACGAGCCCGGGCCTTCTCCCAATACTAAATCACGAGCCCGGGCCTTCTCCCAATACTAAATCACGAGCCGGGGCCTCCCCCCAATACTAAATCACGAGCCCGAGCCTCCCCCCAATACTAAATCACGAGCCCGGGCCTCCCCCCAATACTAAATCACGAGCCCGGTCCTCCCCCGGAAGCGGGCCAGCCCCCCCTCCTGTTCCATTTAAATTATTTAAATTATTCAAATTATAAAAATTATGTAAATTATATAAATTAGGGTCGCGTCACTTTGGTCAGATTTTGCCGGGCCCCGCGTAGATCCAGGCAGATTTTGTCCATGGTGATTTCTCCAAAAACACAAAGGACAAAATCTGCCTGGATCTACGCATCACTTTTTTTGTAAGAAACAGCGCCGCGTAGATCCGGGCAGATTTTGTCCATGGTGTTTTCTCAAAAAACACGAAGGACAAAATCTGCCTGGATCTACGCGGCACTTTTTTTTGTAAGAAACAGCCCCGCATAGATCCAGGCAGATTTTGTCCATGGTGTTTTCTCAAAAAACACGAAGGACAAAATCTGCCTGGATCTACGCGGCACTTTTTTTCGTAAGAAACAGCCCCGCGTAGATCCAGGCAGATTTTGTCCATGGTGTTTTGTCAAAAAACACGAAGGACAAAATCTGCCTGGATCTACGCGGCACTTTTTTTGTAAGAAACAGCCCCGCGTAGATCCAGGCAGATTTTGTGCGTGGCAGCCCGATTTGGCCAAATTTTGCCCGGAGGCTGCCCGGCAAAATTTGGTCAAATCGAGCCGCGCATTTCTCATCGCAATCGAGCCGCGCATTTCTCATCGCATACGAAGAGCAGCCCGATTTGGCCAAAATTTGCCCGGAGGCTGCCCGGCAAAATTTGGCCAAATCGAGCCGCGCATTTCTCATCGCATACGAAGAGCAGCCCGATTTGGCCAAATTTTGCCCGGAGGCTGCCCGGCGAAATTTGGCCAAATCGAGCCACGCATTTCTCATCGCGTACGAAGAGCAGCCCGATTTGGCCAAATTTTGCCCGGAGGCTGCCCGGCATAATTTGGCCAAATCGAGCCGCGCATTTCTCATCGCATACGAAGAGCAGCCCGATTTGGCCAAATTTTGCCCGGAGGCTGCCCGGCAAAATTTGGCCAAATCGAGCCGTGCCTTTCTGCAGGCCCGAAATTATTTACATTACTTAAATTATTCAAATTTTATCTAAATTATTTCAATTAGTTGGGACTGGATTTTATCTAAATTATTTCAATTAGTTGGGACTGAAATGAGTCACGGCTCCGTGCCCCCTCAACGAAAGCAGTGACTCATTTCAGGGCCTGAAATGAGTCACGGCTCCGTGCCCCCTCAACACACACAGTGACTCATCTCAGGGCCTGAAATGAGTCACGGCTCCGCCCCCCCACAAACTCTTTAAATTCCTTCAAATCCTTAAAATCTGGAAAAATCATTTTTCCTAGGTTTTAAAGTCCCTCTTCCTGGGAGACTGCAAATTTCAGACCCATTTCAAGGGCCTATCTCTTCTGTTCCTTTCCTTACCCTTCTCCTTTTTTCATGGTTCATCCTTTTTGTCATTTTTGTTGTCCTTATTTCGAAAAGAAAAAGGGAAGGGAGAGATATGGGAGAGAGGATCGCTAAAGAAGAGTCCCATCTTCTCTGTGCCTTGTTTTGTCTTTCCTGCTCCTTTATTCATCTCTCTATTCTTGCCTTTGCTCTTCCTGTTAAAAATGCAACCCTGTCTATGTCTCCTCCTCCTTCTCTCTCCCTCCTCTTCAAAGACAAAAAACACAAGAAAAGGAAAAAAGCAAAGGGAATGGAGGCCCTTGGCCTTTCTTATCCTTTTTCAATGGTTGGGGGTTGGCTGCTTGCCCGTGGCCCCTCTCCATGCTTCAGCATATGCCTCCTCTCGCCTTATCTCCTCGGTTCTTTTCATTGTTCCCAAACGGAAAAAGAAAGCGAGTTCCTTTCATTTTCATTGTTCTTCCTTTGGGTTTTTGTTTCAAAGGGAAACGAGCAAGAGAGAAGAAAGAGGAGAAAGAGAGGAAAGATGAAGACGAGTACCATCTTCTTTTTGCCATGGGCGATGGAACGATTGTGCCTGTGGATCGTTTTCTGCATCTTCAAGCGAGAAAAAGGACGCCCCCGAACAAAAGCACTCTCTCTCTGTCTGTATCCCTGTCGCTATCTTTCTTTCTTTCGTTCTTTCTTTATCTTGCTCTCTTTCCCTGTCCCTATCTCTATCTCTCACTCATTCATTCCCAGTCTCACTCTCTCTCTCTCTATATCTCTCTCTCTCTCTCTCTCTATGTGCGATGGAAGCAGGCGTCCTTTTTACGTTTTCTGTGTCTTCAAGCCAAAAAGAAAGACATCCCAAGAGATAACACTTAGGGGTGTCCCTTTTGCTCGTTTGAAGACACAGAAAGCGATTAAAGGCACACCATTTTGGATTGGCAGCAAACCCAGCTATCACTCTATATATAGGGGCGATGGAACGGGTGTCCTTTTCATGCGTCTTCTGTGCTTCCTGTTTCTATTCCTTGCAGTACGCTTCCAGAAAAATGGCATCCTTGTGATCGCTCCTCTCACTTCCCTTTCCCTTCTCTCCATCTATTACCTTTTAACTGATTAAAAACAAGAAAGGAACTTGTATGATAAAGCAGGGGAAGGGTAAGCAGAGGGTGACTCCTTGCGCGTGGACCTTGCCGTACTTCATCATATCCCTCTTCTTGGCCTATCTCTTCTGTTCCTCTCCTTACCCTTCTCCTGTTTTCATAATTCCTTTTTGTTTTCCTTATTTCGAAAAGAACAAGGGAAGGGAGAGATAAGGGAGAGAGGATCGATAAAGAAGAGTCCCCCATCTTCTCTGTGCCTTGTTTTGTCTTTCCTACTCCTTTATTCATCTCTCTATTCTTGTCTTTGCTCTTCCTGTTAAAAATGCAACCCTGTCTATGTCTCCTCCTCCTTCTCTCTCCCTCTTCAAAGACAAAAAACACAAGAAAAGGAAAAAAACAAAGAGAATGGAGGCCCCTGGCCTTTCTTATCCTTTTTCAATGGTTGGGGGTTGGCTGCTTGCCCGTGGCCCCTCTCCATGCTTCAGCATATGCCTCCTCTCGTCTTATCTCCTCGGTTCTTTTGATTGTTCCCAAACGGAAAAAGAAAGCGAGTTCCTTTCATTTTCATTGTTCTTCCTTTGGGTTTTTGTTTCAAAGGGAAACGAACAAGAGAGAAGAAAGAGGAGAAGGATAGGAAAGATGAAGACGGGTACCATCTTCTCTTTGCCATGGGCGATGGAACGGCTGTCCCTTTGGATCGTTTTCTGCATCTTCAAGCGAGAAAAAAGGATGCCCCCGAACAGAAAACTCTCTCTCTCTCTCTCTCTCTCTCTCTGTCTGTATCCCTGTCGCTATCTTTCTTTCTTTCGTTCTTTCTTTATCTTGCTCTCTTTCCCTGTCCCTATCTCTATCTCTCACTCATTCATTCTCAGTCTCTCTCTATCTCTCTCTCTCTATGCGCGACGGAAGCAGGCGTCCTTTTTTACGTTTGCTGTGTCTTCAAGGCAAAAAGAAAGACATCCCAAAAGAAAGCACTTAGGGGTGTCCCTTTTGCTCGTTTGACACACAGAAAGCGATTAAAGGGACACCGTTTTGGATTGGCAGCAAACCCAGCTGATGCTCATGATGTCTCTCTCTATATATAGGGGCGATGGAACGGGTGTCCTTTTCAATCGTCTTCTGCATCTTCAAAGGAGAAAGAACGATACCCCCCAAGAAGGAAAAGAACATAAGAGACAGGGAGGGGGATTGAAGGGCTCCTCTCTTTACTTATTATTTCCCTTTCCTCTCTTCCTACCTGTTCTTGTTCTTATTCGCTTCAAAAAGCAAAATAAGGGAAAGGGGATTTCCTGAAGAGGAGGGATGACACCTATCTGTGAAGAGCAAGAAAGGTTTTTTTCTCATTCAAAAGGGACAGGGGAGAGATGATAGATATAGAGGAATGCCATCTTCTTGCGCCTTGTTTTGTCCGTCCCTCCCCTTGCCTCTTGTCTCTTCTATTCCTTGCAGTACGCTTCCAGAACAAAGGCATCCTTGTGATCTCTACTCTCTCACTTCCCTTTCCCCTCTCTCCATCTATTACCTTTTAACTGATTAGAAAACAAGAAAGGAACTTGTATGATAAAGCAGGGGAAAGGTAAGCAGAGGGTGACTTCTTGCGCGTGGACCTTGCCGTACTTCATCATATCCCTTTTCTCGGCTTCCTTTCCTTACCCTTCTCCTTTGTTGTTCTCTTAATTCTTCCTTTTTCGTTTTCCTTATTTCAAGAAGAAAAAGGGAAGGGAGAGATAAGGGAGAGAGGATCGATAAAGAAGAGTCCCATCTTCTCTGTGCCTTGTTTTGTCTTTCCTTATCCATTATTCATCTCTCCTCCATTGTTGTCTTTGCTCTTCCCATTAAAAATGCGATCCTGTCTATTTCTCCTCCTCCTTCTCTCTCCGTCCTCTTCAACGACAAAAAGCACAAGGAAAACATAAGAGGGGAATGGAGGCCCTTGTCCTTTCTTATCCTTTTTCAATGGTTGGGAACGTGAGCGGGGTTAGCTGCTTGCCCGTGGCCCCTCTCCATGCTTCAGCATATGCCTCCTCTCGCCTTATCTCCTCGGTTCTTTTCATTGTTCCCAAACGGAAAAAGAAAGCGAGTTCCTTTCATTTTCATTGTTCTTCCTTTGGGTTTTTGTTTCAAAGGGAAACGAACAAGAGAGAAGAAAGACAAGAAGGATAGGAAAGATGAAGACGAATACCATCTTCTCTTTGCCATGGGCAAAACCCGAGCCTTAGCTTCCAAATAAACCCTATTTGAGCCACCCACCCCCCCCCCCCCGGCCCTCCCCCCTCTCCTTTATAGGAAATGAAAACTGGACATGAACGATGTCCTCTCTCTCCTACTGGGACATGAAAGTCCTCCTGTATTCTTTTTCAGTGAAAGATCTGTCTCTCGAGGAAATGGAAGATCTCCTCTCTCTTTCTAGTAAACACTTCTTCAAGTAGGAGAAAGGCTTTTTCATAAGGTGTAAATAAGGAGCTCTGTCATTCCCTTGGAGGACCCCTTTTCAGAAGAGGCAAGGGCATTCATTACCTACACAGAGATAAAAGAGCTTTCACATGACCTAGACACATGACTTTTGATTGAATTCTGTGGCTCATACTACAATAACAAAACAAAACGCATTGAACAGCAGCACAAGGCTATTGAAAACACCATTTTTTCAGAGAAAAAATGAATTGAAGTTGATCAACTTAGTTTCGATTAGAGTTTGTGGTTCTGCAACAACAAAACAAAATGCATTGAGAAAAGAGAAATAGCGCAAGGTCTACGGAAAGAACAACTTATTCAACAAAGACAGCAAACATAAAGAAGCAACCGAAACGAACGTTGTGCAATTTAGTTTCAGGTAGCTTCTGTGGGTTTTGTAAAAACAATACGGTATAGAAAAGCGCGTCGGTTAGACCCTTTCTCTTCAAAAACCTTCGGCTAAACCCTACACACCAAATTCGTCAAGTTCTGTGGTTAGACTCGGTTAGACCCTTTCTTTGTAGAAACCTTCCGTCCATTACCCTAGGCCCGAAATCTCGTCAATTCTGTGGTTACTGCCTTTCTCTCAAAAAA
>CAJNDS010002710.1:37500-95926 GCA_905221605.1 Symbiodinium natans | reverse complement strand
TGGGGCCCTAAACTATCCAAACTATTCGAACTATTCAAACCCTGGGGGTTTGAATAGTTTGAATAGTTTGAATAGTTTGAATAGTTTGAATAGTTTTGGGGGGTCCCTGGGAGGAGAGGAGGGGGGGGGTCTGAATAGTTTGAATAGTTTGGGGGTCCGAACTGGGGCCCTAAACTATCCAAACTATTCAAACTATTCAAACCCCGGGGGTTTTTGAATAGTTTGAATAGTTTGAATAGTTTGAATAGTTTGAATAGTTTTGGGGGGTCCCTGGGAGGAGAGGAGGGGGGGGGGTTTGAATAGTTTGAATAGTTTGGGGGTCCGGCCTGGGGCCCTAAACTATTCAAACTATTCAAACCCTGGGGGTTTGAATAGTTAGAATAGTTTGAATAGTTTGAATAGTTTTGGGGGGTCCCTGGGAGGAGAGGAGGGGGTGTGTTTGAATAGTTTGAATAGTTTGGGGGTCCGGCCTGGGGCCCTAAACTATCCAAACTATTCAAACTATTCAAACCCTGGGGGTTTGAATAGTTTGAATAGTTTGAATAGTTTGAATAGTTTTGGGGGGTCCCTGGGAAAAAAGGGGGAGGTTTGAATAGTTTGAATAGTTTGGTGGTCCGGCCTGGGGCCCTAAACTATTCAAACTATTCAAGCTATTCAAACCCGGGGGTTTGAATAGTTTGAATAGTTTGAATAGTTTGAATAGTTTGAATAGTTTGAATAGTTTGAATAGTTTGAATAGTTTGAATAGTTTGAATAGTTTTGGGGGGTCCCTGGGAGGAGAAGGGAGGTTAGAATAGTTTGAATAGTTTAGGGGGGTCCCTGGGAGGAGATGGGAGGGGTTTGAACAGTTTGAATAGTTTGGGGGCCCGGCCTGGGGCCCCAAACTATTCAAACTATTCAAACTATTCAATCTATTCAATCTCTTCAAACTATTCAAACTATTCAAACTACTGAAACCCCCGGTTGGCCTCAATGGGGAGAAATTAGAAAAAAAAAAAACCAGATGCGCGACGCCCGGTGTCACAGGGTAAGTATTGGTGATTTCTGGGAATTTTACGCCTTCAAAGTCCCCATCCAATGGCCCGATGCGCGACGCCCGGTGTGACAGGGTGGATATTTTCGTAGATATTTTCGCGACGCCCGGTGTTACAGGGTATGTATCTGTGATCTCTTGGTATTTTGCGCCTTCAAAGTCCTATCCGATAGCCTAATGCGCGACGCCCGCGTGAAAGGGCAGATATTTTCGCGACGCCTGGTGTAACAGGGTAGATATTTTCGCGACGCCCGGTGTGACAGAATAGATATTTTCGCGACGCCCGGTGTTGCAGGGTGGATATGTTTGCGGATATTTTCGCGACATTGGCGCGTTTGGAGGCTGTGGAAACCACACAAATGACAGTTTTTAGTGATTGTTGATCATTTATTGCTTTCACAAACCCTCAATCTACGGCCAAAACCTAGGGATTTTGGCTAGTTTGGCGGCCTTGGAAACCACCCCAATTCCAATTTTTAGTGATTTTTGACAATTTTTTGCTTTCACAACCCTCAAGCTACGGCCAAAACATAGGGATTTTGGCTAGTTTGGCGGCCCTGGAAACCACCCAAATGGTATTTTTTTAGTGATTTTTGATCATTTTTGGCCTTCACAAAGCCTCAACTTAGGGCAAAACATATTTAGGGCAAAACATAGGGATTTTGACTCATTTGGCGGCCTTGAAAACCGCCCAAATGACAATAATGTGCTGTTTGTGCTTTTTGACCATTTTTGGCTTTCACAAACCCTCAAGCCAGGGCCAAAACATAGGGATTTCGGCTAGTTTGGCGGCCTGGGAAACCACCCAAATGGTATTTTTTGTGATTTAGTGCAATTTTAGGCCTTCACAAACCCTCAATCTAGAGCCAAAACATATGAATTTTGGCTAATTTGGCGACTTTGGAAACCAGCGAAATGGCAATTTTTAGTGATTTTTGACCATTTTGGCGTTCACAAATCCTCCACCTAAGGCCAAAACATAGGGATTTGGGCTCATTTGGCAGCCTTGAAAACTCTCCAAATTGCAATTTTAATGATTTTTTGCAATTCTTGGCTTTCACAAGCCCTAATCTAGCACCAAAACATAGGGATTTTGGCTAGTTTGGCGGCCTTGGAAACCACCCAAATGGCATTTTTTTGTGATTTCGAGCAATTACCCCCCCCAACCCTTTTCGAGGGGTTGAAAAAATGCTGAAAAAGCAGGTGTTTTCAGCAAAAATTCAGCCAAAAGCAAAACAACGTACAAAACTCCGGACACGAACCCCATACAATTTCTATGTAGATATTTTCGCGACGCCCGGTGTTACAGGGTAAGTGTTGGTGATTTCTGGGAATTGTACGCCTTCAAAGTCCCCATCCAATGGCCTGGTGCGCGACGCCCGGTGTGACAGGGTGGATATTTTCGTAGATATTTTCGCGACGCCCGGTGTTACAGGGTAGATATTTTCGCGACGCCCGGTGTCTGGGTATTTTGCGTCTTCAAAGTCTTGGAAACCACCCAAATTCCAATTTTTACTGATTTTTGACCATTTTTTGCTTTCACAAACCCTCAATCTACGGCCAAAACATAGGGATTTTGGCTAGTTTGGCGGCCCTGGAAACCACCCAAATGGCATTTTTTAGTGATGTTTGATCATTTTTGGCCTTCACAAAGCCTCAATCTAGGGCCAAAACATAGGTTCGCGACGCCCTATGAAAAATTGATGATGTTTGTATTCCTCTCTTACCACGCATGTGTAAAACGTTCCCATATAGGGACATAGCTAATAGTGGCGGCGATAAAGACAAGAAAGTTCTATTACTGTTAATAATTGCAAACGCTTGCGCGCGCCGCCTCGGCAGCTGGTCCGGCCTGCAGCGGGGTGCAGCGTCTGTTCCAGGGCTCTCCCAGGAAGGTTCAAGGACAGTCCCAGGCGAACACCAGAAATGGTGCCAAGAAAGTGTCCCAGGGAGGTTTTAGAGGGTTGCAGCGCCTCCAAGTGGTTTTGGCAGGTCCCACAGGGCGGGAGGAGGGGGGGTGAGTCAGAGAGGAGGGAAGGAAACCAGGTCATGGTCTGCTGGCTCTAGCTCTAGACGCAAAATGGTTGGAAGCCGAGGCGAACATATCATAAAGGTTCCTGTCTCACATATGGGCAGCCTTAGTCTCTCTTTTGTTTTTCTTGCTGGGTACCAGAAGTAGCTCTGGTGCAGTTCAGCTGCAATGCTGTAAATTTCTAACTCGTTACAGACTGCGAGGTACATATTGCAGACATCCCAGCCCGGGTAGTGGGGCAAGTATCTGGGCTGCTAAGGGTTTGCGTTGCACACGCTGGCCCTTTGAAAACTTGCAACGTGTGGAAGCTATGTATGGGTGAAATATAGGACTGACATCGCCTCTGCTTGCTGTGTTTGACACACTCTTCCTTTTGGCGACCCCCTCCCAAAGTGCATGGTGTTTGCCCCACCCTCAGAAGCAGGAGTGCCGTCAGACGTTGTGGGTTCCCTGAGTATGCACGTACTTCTGAAACTTTCTCATTGCGCGTGCTGTGCTCCACCTGTTCCCTTGTCTTGTTTTGCCATCGCAGGCATTTGTTGCCCAAGTTTTTGTCCACCTTTACCTCTTTCTTGTGCGTGTCTCTTTCGATGTCGGACTCGTCCATGGAGTTCAGTCGTTGGGAGCGCCGATGGAGGCGCGTGCAGCAGTGGCAGGACCGCCGTGACGCCGACTCTGCGTGGAATGCCGACTCTTCCTGGCGTACCTCCTCAGACTCTTCCTGGCATGCTGACTCTTCTTGGAATGCCACTGGGTGGAACAGTTCGGAGCGTGTGAATCGTTGGAATCGCCGCCACTCCATGCCAGACCCGTCTTCATGGTCCTCGACTTTGCCTCGCTCCATGCCAGACCCGTCTTCATCCATGCCAGACCAGTCTTCATGGTCCTCGACTTTGCCTCGCTCCGTGGCCGGCGCGTCTTCATGGTCCTCGGCTTTGCCTCGCTCCGTGCCGGACACATCTTCATGGTCCTCGGCTTTGCCTCGCTCTACGCCGCGTACTTCTTCATCGTCATCGACTTTGCTTCGCTCTACGCCGTATCCGACTGCTCGCTCACGCGAAGAACTTTGGCAGAATAACACACTTGCTAAGACTGTTTGCTGCCCGAAACCCTGATACATTGGTGTTTAGCATTCTGCTGCCCAACCATTCTGCAAGGAAGCCCAACGCGTTGCCCTGGCTATGATGAGCGCTGCTTTCGCCACTTGGAGACTCGTTGAATCCCGTGTCCCGGCATCGAACCCTTGGTTTCTCCCCGCCCAGCTTTCCCAAGACAGTCAAACATCGACATTGAAGCACCGTAGACCAAGCCCTACAGGGTTTAGGGGCGAGGGTCCGGGATTTTGGGGTTAGGGTTGAAGGTTTTGGGTTGAGGGTCGAGGGCACACCCCAAACCCCAAACCCTAAACCCCAAACCCTAAACCCCAAACCCTAAACCCGAAACCCTGTTCCTCACAACGGGGGCTGGGGGAGGGTTAGAACTCAGGCCTGACAGCCCTAAACCCCAAACCCTAAACTCTTAACCCTAAACCAAGTCACGCAACCTCAGTGGTTCTTAAACCCTTAAGCCCTAAACCCGAAACCCTAAACCCTAAACCCTAAGCCCTACTGGTGCTGCTGCTGTGGTTTGGGGTGTAGGGTTTAGGGGCGAGGGTCCGGGATTTTGGGGTTAGGGTTGAAGGTTTTGGGTTGAGGGTCGAGGGCACACCCCAAACCCCAAACCCTAAACCCTAAACCCCAAATCCTAAACCCTAAACCCTGTTCCTCACAACGGGGGCTGGGGGAGGGTTAGAACTCAGGCCTCGAGGCTTCCTCCATACTGAATGGTTTGGGGTTGGGGTTAGGGTTAGGGTTCAGGGTTTGGGGCTTGGGGCTTGGGGTTTAGGGTTTAGGGTTTAGGGTTTAGGGTTTAGGGTTTAGGGTTTAGGGTTTAGGGGAAGCTTTAGTCAATGTATCTGGGCTGCTCCTGGCGTGCGTTTCGTTTTGGGTGAAGTCCTAAACCCCAAAGTCCTGAGCCCAAATCCTTCAGCATTTACAGCCTTCATGGATCCTGGCCCAAAATAGCGCCCAACGCTCCATAAGAATTACTCTTTGGCTTCAATTGGGGAGCCTTGACAGCCCTAAACCCCAAACCCTAAACCTAAACTCTTAACCCTTAACCAAGTCACGCAACCTCAGTGGTTCTTAAACCCTTAAGCCCTAAACCCGAAACCCTAAGCCCTACTGGTGCTGCTGGTTCTGGGTGGGGAGTTTGGGGAGCTAGGTGCCCTATATAATCTCTTGAGGGGGTTATGGGCCCGACTCAGCTTTGGAGCAAACTTGAAGTAAGATCTGAGGTTCACGGCCGGGCCATTGGTATTGGTGCAATACCCTGACCGGTGTCACGCAGTGGGCCACGCCGGCAGACTTGTGAGTTTTACTTGAAGACCTGAGGTCGCATGGCGGGTTTAGGGATTAAGGTCTAGGGTGTGAGGTTGGGGCTTTAGGGTTTAGGGTCTAGGGTTTAGGGGTCAGTGGTTAGGGCTTAGGGTTTGGGCTTTAGGGTTTAGGGTCTAGGGTTTAGGGGTCAGTGGTTAGGGTTTAGGGTTTAGGCTTTAGGGTCTAGGTTTTAGGGGTCAGGGGTTGGGGTTTCGGGGTTTAGGGTGTAGGGTTTAGGGTCAACGTGTCCTGTGAAAGTACCATGCGATCCCTGGTCCCTCCATATCCCGGAATGGGATTTTCTCGAACTCTTTGATAAGTGCCTGCAAGGCGCTGCCGTCCTGGCACTGCTTGGCTCGTAGGCGGTTTAGGGTTTAGGGTTCAGGGCGTCTCCAGCGTCGGGCCATCCTAGGCTCTCCAGCCCAAACCCTAAACCGTAAACCTTAATCCCTGAACCCAAAACCTACACCCTAACCCAATTTGTATTACAAAGTGTTGAGGGTGTAGGGTTGAGGGGTTAGTGGTTAGGGTTTAGGGTTTGGACTTTAGGGTTTAGGGTCTAGGGTTTAGAGGTCAGGGCTTGGGGTTTAGGGTGTAGGATTTACGGTTAACGTGTCAGTGAAGATGCCACGCGATAGATGCCTCGGCTGGGATTTGTTCGAACTCTTTATCTTTAACGCGCGCATACTGAATGCGCGCAGAGGGAGGCGCTCTGCGGGTTGGGCTTCCTATAGGCCCTCCAGCCCAAAGCCTAAACCGTAAACTCTCATCCCTGAACCCAAAACCCTACACCCTAGCCCCAACCCTCAACCCAATGCCATAATCCCTTTGTTACAATTACTTTCTACGCCTGTCAGCCCACTCAAATACTTGAAGTCGGGGCTTTAGGGTTGAGGGTGTAGGGTTGAGAGGTTAGAGGTTAGGGTTTAGGGTATGGGCTTTATGGTTTAGGGTCTAGGGTTTAGGGGTCAGGGCTTCAGTGAAGAGGCCACGCGATCCCTTTTTCTCCGGGCTCAACCCACTGCTCTTTCCGGCTGGAAATTTTTCGAACTCTTGAATGCGCGCTCCCGTGCTGCTTGCCTTGTAGAGCGTCGACGGTTTGGGATGGAGGCTTGAGGGCGTCTCCAGGGTTGGGCTTCCTAGGCCCTCTAGCCCAAACACCAAAATCCTCCAACCCTGCCAGCTCTCGCGAGCAGCTTTTGGCTACTCTTGTGCGTGCGCACTCCAGCCCAAACCCTAAACCGTAAAACCTAGTCCCTGCACCCAAAACCCTACACCCTAACCCCAACCCTCAACCCAAAACCATAATGCCTTTGTTACAGCCACTTGCTTCGTCAGCCCACTCAAAGACTTGAGGTCGCAGGGCTTCGGGTTCAGGGATTAGGGATTAGGGTGTGAGGTTTGGGCTTTGGGGTTGAGGGTGTAGAGTTGAGGGGTAAGTGGTTAGGGTTTAGGGTTTGGGTAGGGTCTAGGGTTTATGGGTCAGGGCTTGGGGATTTGGGGTTTAGGGTGGAGGGTTTAGGGTTAACGTGTCAGTGACGAGGCCATGCGATCTCTTTTTCTCCGGGCTCAGCCCACTGCCTTTGAACTCTTGAATGCGCTTCGGTGCTGCTTGCCTTGGAGAGCGTCGACGGTTTAGGGTGGAGGCTTGAGGGCGTCTCCAGGGTTGGGCTTCCTAGGCCCTCCAGCTCAAACTCCAGAATCCTCGAACCCTACTCCAAAAACCTAAACCCTAACCCAAAGGCTAAACCCTAATCCGGCTCTCGCGAGCAGCTTTTTGCTACTCTTGCACGTGCGCAGGTGCTTTGCGCGCGCAGCTGACCTCCAAGCCCAAACCCTAAACCGTAAACCCTAGTCCCTGAACCCAAAACCCTACACCCTAACCCCAACCCTCAACCCAAAACCATAATGCCTTTGTTACAGCCGCTTGCTTCGTCAGCCCACTCAAAGACTTGAGGTCGCAGGGCTTCGGGTAGGGATTAGGGATTAGGGTGTGAGGTTTGGGCTTTGGGGTTGAGGGTGTAGGGTTGAGGTGTAAGTGGTTAGGGTTTAGGGTTTTGGCTTCAGAGTTTAGGGTCTAGGGTTTATGGGTCAGGGCTTGGGGTTTTGGGGTTTAGGGTGGAGGGTTTAGGGTTAACGTGTCAGTGAAGAGGCCATGCGATCTCTTTTTCTCCGGGCTCAGCCCACTGCCCTTTCCCGCTGGGAAAGGGAAACTCTTGAATGCGCCGTGGCGCTCCGATCTGCCTAGCTTGTTGAGCATCAATGGTTTAGAGTTTAAATGCGTCCCCCCAATAATTACTAACCCCCCTCTCCCTAATTCTGAAATTCGGTCTGGCCGGAAATTATTTAAAATTAGGGGGGTCTAGGGGGGGAGGCCCCTCAACCCCCCCCCCCCGATTCTCGAACCGGTTTAGTATTGGGCTGGGTACCGAGGGTCCGAGGAAAATACTATTTCAAATTAGGGGGGGGGATTAGTGTTAAGGGGAGGTGATTAGGGGTGGAGCGTCTGTTGGACTTCCCAGGCCCTCCAGCCCAAACCCTAAACCGTAAACCCTAATCCCTGAACCCAAAACCCTAAACCCTAACCCCAACCTTAAACGCAAAACCCTAATCCCTAAACCGGTGCCTTTCACTTCTGCGGAATCTGGGCAGTCTCAGCGTGCTTTGTACAGCTGGAGCTTCAAACACGTGAAGAAAAAGAGATCAGGCCCTCATCCCTAAAAGCCCTTAAGCGACATTGTCTGTGCAAGGCACAGTGACGTTTTTTAAATAAGTGGAGGGCGGCCAACCTGCAACGGCCGCGGGAGTGGTGTAAAAGACCAGTTTAAATCCGCATGTTTTCATATTTATGCACTAAAAATATCTGTTTGGCTGTTAACAAATTTCCGGGTGTTAAAAAAACGGGCCCCGTAAGTTAAACTGACGTGAGCCGCAATGACTATGGCTTTGCTATGTAGACTCACACGCCGGGTCTTAATGGCTATGCCGGGTATGCTAACGTTCCGGGTCGCAATGACTTTGGCTGTGCGAGGTAGACTCACGTGCTTGGTCTTGATGGCTATGCCAGGTCTGCTGACGTTCCGGGTCGCAATGACCGTGGCTGTGCGAGGTAGACGCACGTGCCTGGTCTTGATGGCTATGCCAGGTCTGCTGACGTTCTGGGTAGCAATGACCGTGGCTGTGCGAGGTAGACTCATTTGCTGGGTCATCGAGTCTTACCTGTTCGTCTAGGAACAAGGGTTCCAAGAAGCTACGGGTGGTGAAGGTAATTGGTAGCTGAGCCATGGCCGTGGGAGGTAGACTCACGTGCTGGGTCTTATTGCCTGTGCAAGGTAACCTGACATGCGGAGCCGCAATGACTATGGCTGTGCGATGTAGACTCACGTGCCGGGTCTTGATGGCTATGCCCGGCATGCTAACGTTCCGGGTCGCAATGACTTTGGCTGTGCGAGGTAGACTCACGTGCCGGGTCTTGATGGCTATGCCAGATCTGCTGACGTTCTGGGTAGCAATGACCGTGGCTGTGAGAGGTAGACTCATTTGCATCGAGTCTTACCTGTTCGTCCAGGAACAATGGTCCCAAGAAGCTACGGGTCGTGAAAGCAATGGGTAGCCGAGCCATGGGTGTGGGAGGTAGACTCACGTTCCGGGTCTTATTGCCCGTATGCGTCGTTGGCCAACATGACACTATGGAGCTCACGTGGAAGCACTTGGCTCTCAGCTATTCATCTCGATACTTTTGCCACCGCCTTTAGTCGCATCGTGGCGAATAAATTGAATGTGTGAAGCGCGGGTGTTCTATCTTTCAGCTGAGATCTGCACGCATACAGTTGCTGGCCCTGAGGTAAGCCCTCTACAATGGAGGCTGCTATCGGTCGATTCTTCTTTCTCGGCGCATCGAGCGCAGGTTGGGAATGTTCAGAACTGAGCTCACGTAGCTGCTGTGCATTTGCGTGTCGATTACGCAGTGAAGCGGTTAGCGCACAAACGCACACCATGCTGTTGTGCTGAGGTCCGCGTGCTCTCATCATTCACCGAGCAACCGAGTGCAATCACTTGCCAAACGGTCTCCTAAGCGAGGCCGTACCCCATCGCGACCTGGCCGGGGCTAAGAGAGATAACCGAATGCGCGCGAGGTACTATATGGTTGAGATGTGTCGAATATAGACAAACTCAGGCACCTTTGCAGAGGTGGTTGCCGTGCATACCGTCTCGAAGAGTACCTTGTCTGCTCAAAGTTGTGTGTACATGGTACCCCGGATGAGAGACCATGATCAAGGCGCCGCTCTCAAGCAGCTCGACAAGTTCGGCTGCGTCTGCGAGAAAGGTGTCCTGGCAAGCGTGTTATATGCTCCTGCAGACTGAAAAGCATGACCGCAGCGTGGAGGAGAGGAGAAGCATACTCAGCCGGCTGTAGCTGTGGCTTAGTCGGGAGATGCCATCATGCTATCTATGCGCCTTTGCTTAGAAACAGCACATCTTGCCGGCTCAGGTGACGGCGCCGTGCATACCGTCTCGAAGAGCACCTTGTCTGCTCAAAGTTGTGTGTACATGGTACCCCGGATGAGAGACCATGATCGAGGCGCCGCTCTCAAGCAGCTCGACAATTTCGGCTGCGTCTGCGAGAAAGGTGTCCTGGCAAGCGTGTTATATGCTCCTGCAGACTGAATAGCATGACCGCAGTGTGGTAGCACAATCTGCGGCTTTTGCTTTTCTGAGGCACCTCCATCCCGTCCACTGCGCCGGGCTATCCTTTGCGCACCCGGGAGAACGCCGACCGGTGGGAGCCCTTGAGGGCTCTGCCAAGCCTGGGGCGCACAAGGTCGCATCCACCGGGTGGCAAGCGCACGTCCCTGGTCTTCCAGCCCCACTTCGGCGGAAGATGCAGAAGGGTGAGCACGGTGGACGAACCCTATTCACCCGCCAACCCATGCAAGGAGCGGAAGCTAGGCAATGGCGCATGGTGGCTGGGGTTCTACAGGCGCCGGGATGAGCTCACCAGAAGTCACCGGCGCAAGGGCAGGGGACCGCGTCGGGCGGTTCTTTGGTCTGAGCCAGCGAGGCCTGGTGCTTGATCAAGCTTTCTCTCTACGAAAGGAAGGCACATTGAATACTTTCATATTGCCTGATTCAGGTCCGATCAGAACGCCGAGGCGACGCAGCGGGAAGCTCAGTCACCTCGTGAAGCTCCATGGCGCATGTTCGATGGAATTCATGTGGATCGCCGCGCTACATGAAGATTAGCTATCCACGTGCGAGGTGTGGTGATGGTGACGACAGCAAGTCGCGGGAAGTGGCGCCGGTCCAGTTAGACACTCAGGAACATGCAAGCTGCGTCTACAATTTCCGTAGAGGGTACACTGCCTGCTGATTCTGCTTGCAGCAAGAGGCCTGGTGCTTGATCAAGCTTTCTCTCTACGAAAGGAAGGCACATTGAATACTTTCATATTGCCTGATTCAGGTCCGATCAGAACGCCGAGGCAACGCAGCGGGAAGCTCAGTCACCTCGTGAAGCTCCATGGCGCATGTTCGATGGAATTCATGTGGATCGCCGTGCTACGTGAAGATTAGCTATCCACGTGCGAGGTGTGGTGATGGTGACAACAGCAAGTCGCGGGAAGTGGCGCCGGTCCAGTTAGACACTCAGGAACATGCAAGCTGCGTCTACAATTTCCGTAGAGGGTACACTGCCTGCTGATTCTGCTTGCAGCAAGAGGCCTGGTGCTTGATCAAGCTTTCTCTCTACGAAAGGAAGGCACATTGAATACTTTCATATTGCCTGATTCAGGTCCGATCAGAACGCCGAGGCGACGCAGCGGGAAGCTCAGTCACCTCGTGAAGCTCCATGGCGCATGTTCGATGGAATTCATGTGGATCGCCCTGCTACGTGAAGATTAGCTATCCACGTGCGAGGTGTGGTGATGGTGACAACAGCAAGTCGCGGGAAGTGGCGCCGGTCCAGTTAGACACTCAGGAACATGCAAGCTGCGTCTACAAATTTCCGTAGAGGGTACACTGCCTGCTGATTCTGCTTGCAGCAATGCAGCAAGGGCGATGATGCACGCTGTGCTTGCTTGAGACGGGGACTGGGTACGCATTGAAAGGAAGGTAAACACAGACTGAGGCAGCAAGAAGCAAGCCCCATGGACACGAGCGTCAGCGGGTGTGCGCCACTGTCCGAGTCGGAAAACAATGATTGCAGCGCCAGGAAGTAGCTGTAATTGTTCTGCCCAGTTGCTTATCAGGTGTGACAAGAGGCTGGCCTTGTCGGACGACGTCATTCTGAAGCGAGCTGGCCGGCAATGCGACGTCGAAGACAGCCCTGAGCAGCGCTGCCTTTCACTTGCAGTAAAGTCTTCGGCACTCGCACTCGAAGTGTGTAATCACCTTCTCGCCTGCACCGTTCGAGACCCAGGGACCAGCTGGCGGCACCTGGGTAAGAAGCGGGGCTCGCAGCCGAGTTGGTGTTGCTCGACTCGGTTAGTGTCAAGCGCACAATCGCTTCTTTGAGGAACGCAGCAACCTAAATTCCTTTTGTCACAGTCGACCCGTGCAGGTGACAACTTGATCAGCAACGTCGCACGCAGACTGAAAAGCACCGCCTGCATCGAGATTTTTCCAGACTGGCGCGCCCCCAGGACTTTGTGTTCGTCTCGGGCCAACATGTTGAAGAAACACACTTGTCACTTGCACGTTCCAGGAACGATGGCCCCAAGAAGCTGCGTGTCGCGAAGGCGAAGATCCTCAGCAGGCATGGATAGCGACTGCGGCGTAAAGGCACTCTGCGCATGCTTGTTGTCTCACAGGCAGCAGCAGCAGCTCCAGGAAAAGCTCCTTCGCTGTCCTCCTGGACAGAGCAGATCAGCTAAGACTGCTATGGCACCCATGGCCTGTCCCGGCAAAGGCCGCGTGTGACTCACGGTTATAACTCAACAGCACATGCTTCGCGTGACATAACCCCATGGCTTCGTGCTCTTTGTACTGGCATCTGTAACCCTGGAGGCGATGCAAGATTCCAGGATACATGCCTCGTGGACTCGCTTCGCTCCACTGGGGTGAAGGTGCCCTACAGAGGTCATGGCCCCTTTCGCGTGCTCACGGACGGCAACGACATGGTAGCGCCGCTGGGGCGACTCAGCGTGCCAGGGTAGGCTATCAAAGCACACGTTATCGTGCCTAATGTGTGGTGTCTTTGTTACATTCACTCGATCAAGGTATGCCATACTTCGTGTGCAGAAGATGGACGCGCCGGGTCGATACATACTGTATCGTGCTCGCGATCAGCACTTCATGGGGGCTCGAGTGCATGAAGACGGTACCTGCACAGTATCCTCGTCGTGTCGACCAGGCGACGCTCAGCTTCGAGATGTCGCAGAGCTGCAAAGTTCTCTCCAAGGTATCTATGCCGTAGTCTCCAAGGAGCTTCTGCACAGCACCTCACCTTTCCTTGCCTCGGAAGACGTCTGCGGCGGTGGTGACAGACTCGGAGGTACGCTGCCTGTCGAATTTCTGCGATGGCTGCCGGGGTACTTCTTCTCGCCCCAGTATCTGGGCGCGTTGGCAGCAGTCTCCAACGAACTGAAAGTGGCGGTTCGGGACTACAGGCAATGGAAAGGAAGTAACTCAGTCAACAAAAGAAAGAAAGACTTTTAGTGCCGATGCTTGCCGTTGCCGATAAACTATCTTCTAGTAAGAGAACTCTACGTGGAGCACACACACACACACACCTGCGCCAACCTGTTGAGGAGACATCAGCATCGACAGCCTCGAGTTTGCCAACGGCCAAGTTCTGCGGTCATTTTCGCATGTGTGGCAGAAATGCAGGTCGCTGTCCATGAACATCTTCCAGATGGTTACGTTGGACACCCTGCCGGAGCAAGCCATGCTCACATGGACTGCGGACAAAGTGGCACCAGTGGCCAGGCATGGCGGCTTCATGCTGGGTGCATGGTCTTCCCATCCGCTACTGGGCTGTGCCAGCTTGCACCTGACCGTGTCCGCCAACATCTCAGGTCTGTACATAGGTGTAAAGGATCCCCGGCTCAGTGGTCGAACCTTTGTTCGAATCACCAACCTGCACAGGGCGGACCTGACATGGGCGATGGGAACGCATGGGCTGCCGTCAATGCCGTACTTCGACGCGGGCTGCCATCGGTTGCAGGCCGGAACTCGGCACAAGGTCGACCTGCGTTGGAGCCAATCCTTTTTTCGTCTGCACTTGGATGGCCGCTGCGTCCTTGCTGACTCAGTGGAGTCGCTGACGGCAGCTCCAATTTTCTCCAGCCTGTATGTTTGGGCTTTCGGGCAAAAGGAAATATCGGAGCATGACCTTGTCGTTGCAGCTTGTCCGTCAGCCATTAACGCGGACGCACGCATTCGGTGCAGCCAGTGCAACCGTAGGGATAGCCTGGCCGCTGGGGATTGGGCTATCTGTCCGCGGTGCTTCACGTGGGCGTGCCGGCGTCATTTGGAGGAAGTGCCTTTCAGAATGTGTAATGGTCCCTGCGATGCCGAGCTGGACGACTACTTAGGTGGCGCGGATGCAGACACGGTGGACCAGGAGAACCAGGAGCACGTATCTCTGTCAGCGCCAGACTGGGCACATGACATCCTGAGAACCATTCCAAGTTTATTCGATGACTACGACGACATCCACAACCTGGCATCTTGTAGCCGCGAGCTACAATCCATCGTGCTGAAGAAGGAGTACTGGCAGGGCAGACACATAAATCTTGTTGTGCCTGCGCTCGCAGAGAGCCCGCGAGCAATTCGCAACGCAGCCAGATTCTTCCGAGAGGCAGCATCTCTCACGATGGAGATTCCACAGCTGGTGTGTGTGGAAAACATCCCTCGCCAAGCAATCGTGCACTGGTACCCAGAGGAACTCGACATTCCGGGCAACAACGTCAGCGGGTGGGCAAGCACTCATCCCCTCTTCGGAGCAGCAAGATTTTCACTGACCCTGCCACGCAGCGTGATGGCCATCTATATCGGTGCCAAGGCGATCACGAGCAACCGGAGCTCTTACATGAAAATCGCTGCTCCTTACACGAGGTTTTGTCAACTTTCGGTGGGGTACAGTGGCGCCCCTCTCCAGCGTTTTCCGTCGAACATGGTCAACAGTAGGCTGAATCCTCCTGGCGCAGCTAACGAGTTTCTGCTGAACTGGTCAACCCATCGACTGCAGCTGTATTTGAACAGGCAAAAAATCGGCACGGCTCGCCTCGAGGAAGGATACGCCGACATGCCCGGAGCTTTTTCATCACTATTCATCTGGGTTATTTCCAAGCCATCTGCGACAGAGACAGCCACCATGAATCCACTGCTTTCGCCCGTCGATCCTGAGACTTTGGTGAGGTGAGGATAGAAATTTTGGTCGGTCCAACTAAAGAATAGCGATTCTGCAGACGCAGTAGGTACTGTAACTCGGTCGTGAGTCTTCAGCATCCCTGCTCAGGTGCTCCTGCTGCGGCCACGAGGAGCCTCTGAGTTCTCCTCGCTGGGCAGTTTGCTGGGGGTGCTGTTCCTGGGTTTGCAGGGACCACAGGTGGCAGGCGCCTGGGGCCTTGTGTCCGGGTTGCAGGCTTGTTCAACTGGGCGACTGTATTGGCGGAGCAACTTCATCTCCTGCTCTCGCGTCAGCCATAGCTGACTACGTGATATTTTGCCGAATTGAGCAGGTTTGCGCCCTGACATTGCGGAATATCCAGGAGATGGTGACACGTCCGGCTCTCTGGTCCATCGTTCCGGATCCCTTTGATCTCACTGTGGATTCTCGCACGTGGAAACATTACACTGACAGTGTGGATTACCGAGCGAGAGAGGTCACAGGCCATGTGAATCCAGCATGTATGTTGAGCAACCTCCGCCGGAATAACCAAGGCGATCCGCAAGAGCATTCCCTCTCAGATGTGGATCGCGCCGCCAAACGCGTGGACGCCTGGACCCGTATGATGATGGTCTTGATACCTTACCGAGATGCCGTGAGCAAGCAACTTGTGCTGTCACCTGTGGATCCTGCTATTTCGAAACGAAACTGGGAGCGACACCTCTGCAACATCAGAAGAAGTTTCGTCCTGTTGGAGAGCGAGCTGCCTGGCAAGCCTAGCGATGATTGTCTCGGTGGAACTTCGCTTTTGCAGAGCCCTCAGCAACGACTGCTTTCAGATTCCAAGCCTGAAGCATGCAGGAAAAAAGCCACGTGCGTGGCTTACATGGACGGCCCGGACGTAGCCCATCAGCGCGGGTCAGGACAGGCCTTCATCACAGCGAGAGATATATGGGACGACCTGGCGTCTGGGCGAGCCGTGGATGAGCGCAACAAATTCTTTTCAGTGATTCGTGATCTGCTGCAGCGGCATGCTGCTTCTCTCACAAAAATGCCTGTCCTGGTCGACTTGTTGCCGCACCCTCGAGAGCGGGTAGCTTTGACCAAACGCCAATGGGAGAGTCTCCTGTACAGGGCCAGGACCATATTGGATCTCATACAACAACAGAAGCACAAGCTGCTTTACCATTACATCCATGCAGAAGCAGCGAAGCTGCCGCTGGGGCGGCAGTGTTTCCTTGATGAGTTCTCTGACCCAGAGGAATTCTCAGCAGAATGGCTTGCCAGCGCCTCGGCGGCAGCTGTTCAGCTGCAATTCCTGCGGCTGCAAAATCAAAGCGAAAGATTTTGGGAGGGGGCCCATTCTTCACCGCGTTCCAGAGAGACTGCATCCTTTTCCATGGACGTGATCGGTGGATCTACAACACTGGATGTTCAGCAGCGAAAGAGAATCTCGGCTTCCAGGCTCGAGGCCTGTGGGCGTAAGGCTGCTCGTCGCATAGCCTCGGCGACTGGCCTCCTTCCCACTTTGCAGCAGCCGGCAGCGTTCTCCTTTCCATCTTCGCCAGCAGCCTTCGACTCTGAGAACTCACCGGACGTGGATGTGCTCAGGTTATTGAGAGCACACCCAAGAGATTTCAAGATTCGCTTCGAGGCATCCCATCACAGATATTACATCGATGGGGTGCAAACAAAGGGTTCTGTCACCGGTGTGATCCATAGCTTCTGCACGCCCTTTGACGCAGACAAGGTGATTACTAACATGGTAAACGGCCAGAACTGGCCTCGGGCCGGATACCTGCGGCGCGAGGTATCATTCACTTCCATGGCCCGTCTGCGAGTGCTATGTCCAGAGTTGCTAGACCAATATGCTAGCAGCCCGCGAGATGATATTCGCATCAGTAGCATGCTACGAGCCATCTCCAGCATGCACAACATCGAGGACGAGATTGCGCAGTTGACTCTGAGCAGGGAGGATGTCAAGGCTATGTGGGCGACTGCAGGAGCGGAGGCTGCTCAGTACGGAACATACATGCATTACATCTTTGAGGCTCTCATCAACGGTCACTCAGTGCCTGACACTTCTCCAGAGGTTAGAATGTTGCGCTCATTCCTTGCCACTCTCGAGGATGGCGCAACAGCGTGGCGAACAGAGTGGACAATCTATGGTGAGGATGAACAACTAGCAGGTTCCATCGACTTTTGTGCTCGCCTGGTAGATGGGAGTTTGGTTGTCGTTGATTGGAAGCGTACATCCGGCCTGCCAAACAAGTACCATTCCTTTCAGTGTATGCGGCCCCCAATCTCTCATCTGGCAGACTGCACAGGTGTTCACTACAGGCTACAGCTCAATGTTTACAGACATTTGTTGGAGAAGTACTATGGCCAGACTGTATCGCGTATGATGGTTGTCTGTTGTCATCCTGAACATTATCCGACAGCATTTGTGGACGAGGTTCCTAGACTAGAGAAAGAGACCGTGGACATGCTTGCGGCTTGGCGCGATGTCAGAGGAGGCACATGCTGGTGTCGCGAGCGCATCTATTCGGGCGGGTGGAGCCACATGCACTTGCGTCTTTCCCGATATTCTCTTCGGCTGCTTCAAGAAGAGATTCCGATTGTGATGTGCCATGACTTCTGCGGCGGGTCTTCTCAGGCCAGTCTCATGCAACCGCTTGGAGCCGCCCTGGACGAACCCTGGTGCAACGTCCAAGGGGAAAGACTCGAAAAGGAAAGCGACCTGCTGGGCGGCGCAAGCCAGGCATCAGCGTCGGATTGGTTCCCTCAGGTCGGCGAGGAACCAATCGAAGATGCTGATGTCCAGCCGGAGCAAGGCTTGGTGTCCAGGGAAGACACTTTTCAGGTGCAGGACGAATTTGCAGAAGAACTGGAAATGCATCTGGAAATCGCGCTGAGTGCGGAAGGGAAAGAAGGCGACCTCAGGTTGGAGCAAGCCAGGAAGAGACGTCTTCTGCCTGGCGCGGACACGACGATGAACTCTTTTCGTGATTTATTCGACGACCTTAACAGGACCGCTGGTGTTTGCTTAGCGGAGGTTTCTCCGCTAGTCGGTCAGGACGAACCCAGCATACCCACTAAGGTTTCGCGGATTCGACAGTTCATCCTGCGAAAGATTCCAGACATGGAGGAAAGCTTATTGAGACTGGTGACAGGCGCCATCACGGTCTACCGACTTCGACTGGCTGACCTCCATCTACGAGAACTGGTGGTGCTTCTGTGGATTATAGAGGGAGAACGATCCATGCGCTGCCACGATGGCAACTTGTATTTTTTCCACCTAGGAGCTTTCGCGCTTCACAAAGGGGTTCCGCCACAAGCAACACTCGCTCGCTGCAAGCGCTTCTTTCTGCAGCTTGAAGGTCTTTTCAGGCTGATGGGAAGCGCGAAGCTCACCTGTGACGATGACGTTTTGGGCGTCTTACAGGAGCTGCTGCAGACAAGAAACAACTCTGCCAGCAACCTTCTAAACGAGTGCGAGGATGCTGCCTTCAGCCACATACCTCGCCCGGCTGGTGGCAGCAGGGGTCGGGCTCCAGATGCTGCAGAACCAGCCCGAGAAGAAGCGCCGAACGCCGTCGCGACTTCGGATGGGCGATGTCGAGGGCTAGCAGATGCACTATCCAAGGCTGGTTACGCCATGCAGACCGAGCTGCTGCGAGACAAGATCTTCAATCTCGTTGTTGAGTGGTGCGACAGCCCACCCATGCGTTCTGCGGGCATCTCCTACCAGGACTGTGCTTTCCTGTATGACCAGATGCCGGGGCAGAGCGTGACGGCAGCGAGAGGAGTGCCGGAGGATAACATCTATGTGCACATCCCGCACCCACTCCTTCGCTACAACTTGGATGATCCTGTGCTGTTGCGCGCTCAACAGTCGCTAACGCGGTTCTACTCGGAAACCTTCTGGCTGAACAACGATGACCCTCGGCTTCTATTGGCAGAGCTGTTTTAGGCACTCAATTTGTCGTTGTGCGCCTCAGACGGTGTATACGCTTGTTAGGTATTGGGGTGCTAGCCCAGAGACATCTTAAAAACAGCTCAGGTTTTCACGTGCAACCAAGCAGCCATCGCTCTGGCTAAGCGTGGCGAAAACATTGTCCGATGTTTCATCGGCGTGAGTCCGGGAGGCGCGTCGGGCCGAAAGAAACTAGCTGAGTATTGATTGCTGTAGTAAGCCTGCCGAATCCGTGGCACTTCCCTTGTCCATACATTCTGCCTCGAAGCATGCCTTGTGCAGGGGTGGGCCAGTCGCTTTACAGCAGCCATTTGGACGCGGTCTACGGACCCAATCATCGTTTCATTGATCCAAATATATGGTACAACGAGGAAGAGATGAGGAAACAGGTATCGCAATGCGCAGGTTGCTTCATCCTCACAGCGCAGGAGAAGCCTGAAACAGGCAGAAAGATGCGAGAAGACCTTTTCAAGAAAGCCTGTTCCGCGGACGGCATTGCTGGCCGGCCTCCATATGGAATGTCCACTCGAATGATCGAGCTGATTTGCTGGCTCCGGTACGAGGTCAACAGCATGTTCACACTGAGCGGCGTCACTGAGAGTAATTTCCAGTCAGCGTATCGCAGAGCATTTGTCTGGGAGCCGAAGGCTCGCTTCATCGACCCACAAGTCATTGAGCAGGTTTATCAAGACGCCAACATGGACGGTTATTTCGGCAAGAACGACGAACTCAAGGACTTTCTGCGAAGCGGCCCCTGCGTTGCTGCTGCCCTTCGTCTACAGCATGCCTTCGAAGTGCAGCATTCTCGAGATCGGTGCAGACAGCTTATCGAGGAATACGCCGCAAAGCCATTGACTGAAGACATGATGAGGAAGGCGTGCAGCCTGCCAGCGAGACGCCGATCCGATGAGGTAAACGCCAATCTCCAGCTGCCAGTTGACAGCACAAGCCAACAAGAGAGAGATCTTCTACTTGAAAAACTCACGAACGTTCAACAATCTGTCATTGAGCACTGTGTGAAAAACCAGAAGTCAGTCTTTACCAAAGGAATGATGCGGTATCTCACTCTGCCAAAAGATCATCCACGGGACATGACCAGGGATAGCATGTTTGATGCTCTTCTGAGCCACGAGCTACTCATGCCATCGAACAAGGTTAGCATGAAGTACAAGGACAGCGGCTTCCCTTGCCTCGTCATGAAGAAAACTCTCGCGGAGTTCGTGACTTTACAACCCAACCCTGAGGCCGTGACCCTTTCAGAAGTCCACGACCTCGAGGCTGCGAGGAAGTACCTTCAGGGCAACGCCGACAGGGAGGCGAACGTTGCATGTCTGCTGCAGTATTTTCAGGAAAGGGCCAAGCAGCTGAAGAAGAAGGGCAAGGCCGGCAGCCACACCGTTGACAAACAGGAGCGAATTGCGTACTACGAAAACCTGATTCGCAAGGTGGAAGCACGCGAGGAAACATTGGGAAAACTCTTGGAGCAGGCTGAAGCGATGGACGCTACACCGTCTAAGAGGAGACGCAGAACAAAGTCAGGCCCTGCCTCGTCTTCTCAGGTCGGACAAGCTTCCCAATCTGACATCCCTCCAGCTCACGCAGAAGTTACATATGAACGCTCTTTTCAAGGTATAGTTCGCACCAGAGCATACGCTAGAGGCTCGAAGATAGGTGCACAGCGACTGCCTCGTCTATTACAATGTCTTGTTTGTCCGGACACACACGACTTGGACATCGAAAACTCAGTGTTTGTTGTGCTTTACCAGTTGATTAGCAAACTCAATGAGGATGCTGCTATACCATCTACCGTCGTGGAAACCTTGGAGAGCTGCGCGAAGGATCGATCGGGAATATGTCAAAACAAACTGAAACTCTCTGTCGAGAAGGGTAAAAAAATCCTTCATGCTGTTCTCTTTGGCGGGCAGATTCCCGTGTCGCTCAGAGGCAATGTTTTCCTACAGCAACTACAGCAGGCCTCCATTTACTTGCGCTGGATGGCGTGTTCCCTTATGCGTGAAGTCTACAAGGCGGTTGTTACTTTGCCTGACAAAAACAATCCGCAGGCCTCCACCTTACACTACTTATATGCTTGTGCGGAAGACTACATTCTGGAGGCATGGACCGACTGCATTATTCGCCACCAGCCAGGTCACCTCTCTCTTCATTTTGACGGCGTGAGGGTTGGTAGGCTTTCCTCGGAGGTGGAAGTGAGCCAACTCTGCCAAGAGGCCAAGGAAGCCATAAAGGAAAAGACTGGCTTCGAGGTGAACATCATCGAGAAGCATCACTACCTCTTTCGTCAGCTGTGTCGGACGCCAGCAGAGAGCGTCGAGCAGCCTATGACAGACGAGGATCTACACAAGCACGGCAATTGCATTCCTCTGGCCATTGCAAGACTGATGCCTGAAAAAATCAGCGACATCAAAAAGCTTCTTCAGGAGAACAATCACAAAAACAAGGAAGCTGCCCAGCGTGGTTCGAGATGTTATTCCTCCGTCTTAAGGTATCTGTCCATTGCAGTGACGGCCGAGCATGAGTTGAACATCGAGGACAAGGGGAGGTATCTGCTGCACACCGAGCACGACGGCAATCCTCATTGCTTGGCGTGTCAGGTGGACGACAATTGCCTGGTAACCGTGTGGGACGGCGTGTATAAAACCACGATGTTGCTGGATCAGCTCTTGAGCTGTAGGGATAAAGCCATGGATGCCAGCACATTAGTCACCTTCAAGCTTATAGGAAGTCTCGGCGCGGCAGAGGCAGGCGAAGCCAAGTCGCCCGCGGACGCGTTATTGGGTCTCCACGCAGGGGCTGGCGACCTGTGTGACGAATGGTCTCAATGTCTGCAAAACAGATTCGAGTGTCAGGGGCCGCAGCCAGGCTCGGACGACGAGTGCGATGTTGTGACGAGGGACGAGGACCTGGATCCCATTGTCAAAGCAGGCGACAGGCTGCTGAGAGAGCTTCGCAGCGAGGTCGATGCTGAAGTAGGTTCATCCGAACGGAACCGACGCTGCTGCCCTCTATGCCCCTTCCGTCGTTTTCAAGATCCAGGTCGGGTGAGGCATCACATCCGGTCCTATCATGTGGACAAGAAACAATTTGTGTGCAGTGGCACGAAGCAGTTGAAGCTTTGCTGCGCTTTGTTCGACAACGACCAGTTGCGTGGCCGCATCCAAGGCTCGTACTTGAGACGCAGCTCCGACATACTTCGGGCCACAGTAAAACCACCGCTGCCCTGCAGCGCGAATGACATTGATAGACACATTCGCTTGGTGCTTACCGGCTCCGGCCCCGGGTTTTGGAGTCTGAAAGCTGTCATAGACTCGCCTGACCTGAGACGTGTCCGCAATTTTTACTACACACGTGCATTCGCGGAATTGGTTTACCGAGAACTGCTCATGTGCCACGCGAAGTGCAAGGCAGTGTCTTGGAATTGCGTTTGAGAAAAATATGTTTGGTTCTGGTGTGCCTACAGACAGAAATCTAGCGACGTTATGGAAAAAGTATCATGTTCCTGCGTGCTTGGTAAGGCAAAGCCACGACTGGCGATGTGGATCAGCATGCAGGGATCAGAGCTGACGTCGCTCCTGCCGACCGACGTGAGACACTGGTGGCCAATCATCAAAAACGTCTTCACGTCCTCGGCAGTGCGCGGCGTCAGCTCTGACATGATGGCCGCCTTCTGCAATGCCAACGAGTTCATGTTCTTGTCCTTGGACGCTACCATCAAGTGCTGCATGGGCGTCATGGGACAAGAATCGTACCGTGCGCCCAAGCACAAGAGGGACGCAGCGCCGTTCGATGACACTGACTCGCTGAGGCGAGTTTTGACCGTGCGAGGGCGTACGGGTGCCGTGTTGGCCATGATCCCGATTTCTTCGGAAAAAGCAGAAGAGGTGTGCATGGCCCTTGGCGCGGTGTTGCCTGCAGCAGGACTGCAGCAGGTGCAATGCGTAGCCTCAGACTCCGCCTCCGTGAAGTTGTACACGCATCTGAGGCGCATCATGCCAGGCCTGCAATCCCTGCTGTTGGACCCCATCCACTTGTCCATCGTGTACGAGCATCTCGGCTTGTAGTAAGCAGTCGAAGGCCTCAGGTACTCTTGATGGATAATACACAGTTCACGTTGAGGCGTAGAGCGCTGCTGGGTTAAAACAGGTACGCCACATGGCGCAAGAAAACTGCGGGTGCGGTTTTTCTGCGCCGTGTCATGAGCAAATTCAACGCAGTCAACGAGGCTCTGCCTTCGAACCACTGGGGCAACTTCCACAGGGGCTACAATGTTGGCGGACTGAATCATGCTGAAAATGTGTGCCGGAACCACATCGAGAACAGCTCAATGCCCAAGGCCAGAGCTCGAAGGGTGGTAGAGAGTCTGGATACATCAATGCCTTTTCTCTCTAGGATCGAGTTCATTGAATGCCTCGCGGCCTTGTCAGCGATGTTTCCGGAAGACATGGACCGCAGGGTCACCGGGTCTAACCAGCGTGTTGCTCACGTCCTGTGGTGTGCCGCCGACCCGGATCGAGCTGCGTGGCTTTTCAACAATGTTCGCTGGCGTCACAGTCTAGGTCCGCGACTCAGAACAACATACGCAGATTGCAGCATGCAAGAGCTAATATCACCTGAGCGCTTACCCATTCTCCATGCATTCTGTGATCGTACGGTCTGAGGCCGAAGAGTCTTGGCTCTGCTGCCGTCCGGGACCTCGTCCAACGAGGCTTTGCGCGCCGAAGTGAAGAACTGGTTTGCCGAGACGCAGCAGATACACCAGAGCACCCTGCGGATCAAGCTGCTAATCTTGACTCTCGGCAAACAAATTCCGCACTTCACTGCTATGGCTAATCCGACCATCAGCCAGCTTTCGAGCCGCGTCGTGATGGCACGCACAGTAGTAAACTCGCCTTGGACGGAGCTGACGTGGCAAACCTGGTGCGCCGAGCTGAGCAGTGAGGGCAAGGTGGAGAAGGCCCCTCTCCCTCACAACACTTCACGGACCCTAGAGGCGTCCAAGGTGCGCGAATGGGCCAAAAAGCGTCCGGCCGCTGCACGTAAGCATCACACCAAGCGAACCGTCTTCACTCTCGAGCGGGGTTCGAAGCTGCGCACACAAGGTGTCCGCAAGCAGAGACAGTGATGCGTGATGTATCAACTGGGCGAGAGTGCAAGGTGAAAAAAAGGACGCACTCGGGGCGACAGCAGGGTTTGTATATGGAAAGTGTCGATAAGATGCCCTGATCAGAAGCTTAGCGCTGGCAGAATAGATGCATATCGCTCTCCGACCAAGCATTTAAACTTGAGTCCTAGCCCTGTGCAGTGGTTTAGGTGTATGCCGGACACAACTTGTGTCGGGTTTGCGTGGCGGTTCGTTGCGACTGCGTGGATAAACTGACGCCACGTCTGATATTCCAGTAAGTTCAAGAACCTAAAACGAACAAAAATCGTTCGGGCTACACCAAGAGCCCCTCTGCCGAAGGTAAAGTTCATGCTCCATGCAGCTCCGTGTCTGCTCAGTTTACCTGCACAGCTCACGCTCTGTGCAACTCTTTGGGCTTGTACTGTAACTTCAGAACCTATGCTATTGATGCAGCTCACGCCCTACACAATGCTTTGGGCTTGTACGGTAGCTCCATAACCTATGCTATTGATGCAGCTCACGCTCCAGTCCTCCATGCAGTTCTTTTGGTCCGCTTAGTGTACCGACATGGGATGCGCAGCTCACTTTCTACACAACTCTTTGGGCTTGTATGTTGGCTCGCAGCCGGCGCTAAAGGTACAGCTCATGCTCTACACAGTTTACCGACGCTGGATGTGCAGCTCACACTCTATGCAAGTCTTTGAGCTTGCGCCGTAGCTCCACAACCGAGGACTTGCTTAGCTTGACGTCATTTTCGCATGTATTGCGCTAGAATCACACACTAACAAAAGTTGTATATATTATAATACGGATACATTCCAAAATCTTACCGGCACCAATATGTCTGTTATAAGTATTTGTGATTACCCGATACTGTCGTGATACAGTATGACAGAGGAGACCAAGTTAGGAGCTCTACTTTCTAGATCCTCACAAACATTTGGGTGACGCCTTCACAGACAAGATCCGGGATGAGTTTCGAGCTTTGTGGTTTAGGCTGAAGGGTTTAGTTTGTGCATCGGGCCTACGAGCTTACTGCGAACCGGACGCACTGGAAAGAGTTACCTAAACCCTAACCCCAAAACTTGAGCCCGCAAACCCGAAACTCTAAAACCTACCTAACTCGTATACCTGATATGATTACTACTATTATCATTCTTCTGTGTGATATTGTTCTTACGTGCATCTTGAGTTTTGACTGTGTGTAAATTTTGTCATCGCCGGCCGCGATTGCCGAGTTTTGGTTGAAGCAAGTAGAAGCTTGCCTGGCTGCGCGACCCCTGGCGTGCTCCTGAGCAAGCGAATCCCAGCCATGAAGTCCCACCCCCGCAAGAAAAACTATCAGAATGCTGAAGGTGTCTTCAGCTCCTTGGCATGGCCCGATGCTCAGCTACAAGGGCACATGAGCCATCAAGCCATAAAGCCATAAAGAGAATAGCAAGATAGATTCTCCCAACTCGGAGGCGTCTCGACTGCCTCCTTGGCGAGCTCAGCCGCCTCCCTTCCCTCCTCCTTGGCATCCTGCATCTCAGCACGCGTGTGGCATGGATTCCATTCCCTTTTTTTGGGGAGGGTTGCGGGGGGTTGTGATCGGGTGCCACTTTATGGGGTGGGCCGCCCTACCCAACCCCCGAATGTTCCCTGCAGAACTATGGACACCCCTTGACACCTCCGCAGAACCCGACGAAGAAGCGCGGCTGCCCCGCAAAGGATACTCAGAGGGCGGATAGACAGCCCACCCCATAAACTGGCACCCCATGTGACTAGTGCAGGGGACTGACGTTCCTGAGGATGCCAAGAAGAAGAGAGTCATGGACAATGAGGCGCAGATCGAGGAGAACTACCGCATCTGCGCAAAATGGCTCAAGAAGGAGCAAATCAACCAGTTATATAGCTTGTTCGCCAAACCAGTCCTTGCTGTATCTGCGAGGACTCCGAGAGTGGCAACGGCAAGCCCAAGAAGGAGCCATTGAGCCAGTTCATGAGTCTGTTCCCGAAACCAGTCCTTGCTGTATCTGCGAGGACTCTGAGAGTGGCCACGGCAAGCCCAACAAGGAGCCATTCAGCCAGTTCATTAGTCTGTTCCCGAAACCAGTCCTTGCTGGCGAGGACTCCAAGAGTGGCCACGGCAAGCCCAAGAAGGAGCCATTCAGCCAGTTCATTAGTCTGTTCCCGAAACCAGTCCTTGCTGGCGAGGACTCCAAGAGTGGCAAGGGCAAGCCCGAGAAGGAGCCATTCAGCTAGTTAGCTTGTCCATGAAACCAGTCCTTGCTGCGAGTCCATGAAGCCAGCGAGGACTCCGAGAGTGGCAATGGCAAGGCCACGTCGTCGGATGCAGGCTTGCCTAAAGCAGAAAGCCGAAACCCTACAAATGATACCCTTAGCCGTAAGTCCTTAACTCTTAATAATCCTAAACCCTGAACCGTGGACCCTCTCGGATTTAGGGGTTTAGGGTTTGGGAAGTTAAGGGTTTAGGAAGTTTGGGGCTTGAGCTCTAACAAAAAACCTTAAACCTCAAAGACCGTCCGGTGTTTCAGGTTTTTGGGGATCAGGATTTTCACAAAATTAGGAAGGTTTGGGTTCGGGACCCTTTCGGTTCTAGGACAAAACTTAGGAGGGTTTGGGTTCGGGACCCTTTCAATTTTTGGAAACACTAAGCCGCAATGGAGGACATTTGGACCGCCTGGAGCGTGGTGAGCTGATCGAGAGGCTTTTGATGTGAAGTGCCTACTCTGACACCCCTAAAGTTTAGACTCTAAACCCTAAACCCCACTCCGAAATCCCTAAAGCCTAAACCTCACTCGGAAACCCCTAAAGCCTAGACCCTAAACCCTGAACCCCAGCTCGAAACCCTTGACACTTACCGTGAAGCTCTACAGCCTCACGTACACAGTCGAGCAACGTGAGACGATTCCAGTCAATCGTCCATCCCTCAGCTTTGTGGCGTTCTCCGAAAGCTTTGACCCTAAACTCTGGGCACTTTCCGTCAGAAGTTACCCGAGCAATGGTAGACGATTCCAGTCAGTCGTCCATCCCTCAGCGTTGTGGAGTTCTCCGAAAGCTTTGACCCTAAACCCTAAGCCCCACTCTGACACCCCTAAAGCCTAGACCCTAATCCTAAACCCCAGTCTGGCACCTCTAAAGTGTAGACTCTAAACCCTAAACCCCACTCTGAAATTCCTAAAGCCTAAGCCCCACTCGGAAACCTCTAAAGCCTCGACCCTAAACCCTGAACCCCAGTTCAAAACCCTTGACACTTGCCGTGAAGCTCTATCGCCTCCCGTGCACAGTGAAGATGAAAGCCTCGGAGACTCTGGGCACTTTCCGTCAGAAGTTACGCGAGCAATGTGAGACGATTTCAGTCAATCGTCCACCCCTCAGCCTTGTGGCGTTCTCCGAAAGCTTTGACCCTAAACCCTAAGCCCCACTCTGACACCCCTAAAGTTTAGACTCTAAACCCTAAACCCACTCTGAAATTCCTAAAGCCTAAACCCCACTCGGAAACCCCAAAGCCTGGACCCTAAACCCTGAACCCCAGTTCGAAACCCTTGACACTTGCCGTGAAGCTCTACCGCCTCACCGACATAGTGAAGATGAAAGCCTCGGAGACTCTGGGCACTTTCCGTCAGAAGTTACGCGAGCAATGTGAGACGACAGCGAAAGCAAAATGTGGCCCAAAGCTATAGCCCTAAGCCCTAAACCCTAATTCCTAAGCCCTACACCCTGCATAAACCCTAAACCCCCAAACGTGCAGCACATTATTCCCCGATTCCCTCCCGACCCACAGTAAGTGTGCGGGCTAGCACCTTTGTTGGGCTTGAGGTTTAGGGCTTCGGGCTTAAGGGTTTAAGGCGCCCTCAGCACCTCAGGGGTTTAGGAGCAAAGAAAACCCTGAAGCCTAAACTTACTAAACCTTATCCCTAAACCCTAAACCCCAAACCGATTCATCATATTATACAGAAAGGTTCCTCTTACATATATATATATATATGTACCCTGTAAGGGATTATATAGGGTACCTCATTCCCTCATTCCCGGCTAACCAACAGTATGTAATGCACTGCGGGGGTTCAGGCAGTCGCTGCAGTACTTTGCAGCCCGGTGCGGTGTCAGGTGTAGCGTGCTGGCTGATGCAGCACTTGGCGGCCATTTTCCTGAGACTTGGCCGCAACTGCTCGGGCTTCTGGTGCAGAGCAACTGAAGTTGATTCCCTGAATCCTAAACCCTAAACCCTGAACCTCAAACCCTAAACCCTAAACCCTAAACCCTGGGGTCGCCCCGGGGCTTGGTCTTGTGTTTGTTGAGAGGATAGCAGCCACCTTGGATCAGCTCACGGCCAAACTCCCCCCGAGCATCGTGCAGGCTTGGTGCGCGGTCCGTTTTAGGGTTCTTATGGGAGGGTTTAGGGTTTAGGGTTTAGGGTTTAGGGTTCAGGGTTCAGGGTTCAGGGTTCAGGCTTCAGGCTTCAGGGTTCAGGGTTCAGTTTGGCTCTGCCAATTCCACCTATTGTCTGCTGCGATCTGCTTCAGGTCGAAGGTGAACAGCAACGAATTTGGGCAAGAGCTGCCTACGGCTTCACAGCCGCTGGGCGTTGCAGTCATAAATGATCATAGCTGTCTTCTTCACCTCTTAAGCACTGTCAATTCCAGGGGCGGCTTCTGTCCGAATCAAAGTGCTCAGTGCATGTTCATGGAAGTACACGACGAGCTGTGTTTGGGTGCGATGTCCTGGCACGTGCAGGGCCAAACTGAGCCTCCATTGCGCATGCAGCTGATTCTTGGTTTGCAGGATGAGCTGTTAGGGTTTCCCTAAACCCTAAGCCCCAAACCGTAAACTCTAAACCCTAAACCCTAAACCCTAAACCCTAAACCCTAAACCCTAAGCCCCAAACCCTTGATGGCTCTTATGCTCGCGGGTTCTGGTCAGCGACCCTTGCAGGGGAAGAGCCGATAGCAGTTGTTTTATGCCCTGGCTGGCATGCGCACGTGCTTCGATGGCCATACGGTAACAGGCGGGTGAGCCAAATCCTCGTTAACAAAAGCCCCAGAGTGGATTTTGCGCTTTTGAAAGTCTTGTGACAGGTGGAAACTCCAAACGTCTCGAAACCAAGGTGCTGCCGGTAAGCTTTGAAAATCCCCGAACCCTGCAGGAACAAGCCCAAGTCGTTTACTAGCGCAAGGAAGCAGGAATCAGGAAGACAAAACATGAACTGAAGCAAAAGTGCAGGTGGTGCAAAAAAAGGTGCTACCCCGAGGTACCGACATGTCCTAAGAAGTTCTTGGGCCCCTCAACAACTTGCCCATGATTTGACATCCATGCCTGCGATTGGGGATTAAAGTTCCCAAGAGCGCTCACTTCAACCCTAAACCCTCAACCCTAAACCCTAAACCCTCACGTAGGCCGTCCTAAGCAAGACGATATGAGGGGGCGCAGAAAGGAAGGATCTCCGTTTCCTGCTTGCTTAGGGTAGATGATCTTTATCACGAGCCCACACCGTCGAATCTCCAAACGAGACCATCCGAACAGGTCACTGTTGTGATTGTCGTTATTTCTTGTTAATTCTTGAGTTAACGAGATCTGATCAGAGGCCGCGTATGGAAAATATCGGCTTGTATGCGATTGATCTGAAGGTCGACCGTGGTCGACCATCCGCAAATGTCCTTGCGTAACTTTGTCCGTCACCAGTCTGAGCAGCCCATTCGTGCCTACTGTAGGATCTGAAGTGGGTAAATAATGGAGAACTCTGCCTAAACAAGACGCGACACATCCGCATCAGGACCGTTAAAGATATGCTTGCCACGGCCCTTGCTCCGTCTGACGCATGTTTTGCAGAGTCTTGTTGAGGAGCCAATGGCGAGAGCCTCCTTTGTGAGTTTGAGAGAGGTTGAGAAAGTTTAGGTAGAGATTGTAGAGATGTCCCCGCGACACCACGCAAACATGTAAATTCGCGAACTTGAAAGAACCGACCTTATGCGGATGAAGGCTATTTTTGATCAACCATCACTCACGTTTTGTGGCACCTGCTGCACGTACTGGCGCAAGCACCGGGGCTGAACAGATGAAAGTTGCAGGGCCAAAAATCGTCCAATCTCTCTTGTCGTTCAAGTGCGTCAAGTGTTGCTCAAGGATGTCGATATGCCCAGCTGACCGCACGGGCTCCAAAGCAACAGTGATACCGCTGAGCACGATGCACCCAGGCAGGGACGTAGATGTCAGCGACGTTGAACTGCTTGAAGAGTGTTGGCATCGGGTGCAACTGGAATGTGTTGCCTTGGATGAGGCTTCCTGCCTTTGACCCGGGAGCTGTGCACGTGCGTGTGCCGGTGCTGCCTCGAAGAGTTCCAGGACAGCCCTAAGTCCCTAAATCTAGAGCTTAGCGTTAGGACTTAGGGTTTGGCTTTTTACTACATATGCCATCAAGCTATAGCTCACTAACAATTCACGACACTGTTTATATTGGGAGCCGCCTTTTTGGGCAATTGAAAGCACCCTAAACCCTAAACCCTAAACCCTAAACCCTAAACCCTAAACCCTAAACCCTAAACCCTAAACCCTAAACCCTAAACCCTAAACCCTAAACCCTAAACCCTAAACCCTAAACCCTAAACTTAAGTCCTCAGCCTCGGCCAAACATATGGACCAAGCCTCAGGAGGGCTGCACTTTGGCGGTGCTGCCATGCAGCCACGCCTTTTGCGAGGCCAGGGCATCCTGTGAGGTTCAGGGTCTAGGGTTTAGGGTTTAGGGTTTAGGGTTTAGGGTTTAGGGGGTGCACAGAGATTGCAAGATTGTGCAACATGGGTGCAGTCTGGCTGAGCTACACCTAGGGCAATGGAATCCTAGACCCAATGATGGGCAGTCATGAGCAACAATGAGCAGCAATGAGCAACAATGAGCAATACTGAGCAATATGAAGCAGGTGCTCCGAACGCCCAGGGCGAATGATGGCAAACGGGCAGAAAGAGACCCATGGTGTGGCTCACAACTCTTCAAGCCGCTAAAGGAAGGGGGGGTTGGGTTGGAGGCCTTGTGACGCGGAGTCTCGCCACAGATCCCAAAGAAGCCCCAAAGGTTGGTAAACCAGTTTGCTCGCGCAAAAGGAGGTTTGGCTGAATGAGAACAGCCGCACAAGGTAGAGAAGGAACAGGTCGCCAATGTAGGTTTAGGGCTTAGGGCTTAGGGCTTAGGGTTTAGGGTTTAGGGTTTAGGGTGTAGGGTTTAGATGTTAGGGTTTATGGTTTAGGGTTGCAATGTCTCTGCGACACTTGTCAAAGGACGATTTGCCAAGGTGATCCCCAGTCAAGCATGAACACCGTGCAGGGTGAGTCCAAGGAAAGTTGCATGGTAAATGTCCAACCAAGAACAGGCTAGCTCCATGTCTTATCAATGGAGTGCTTCGATTGAGGATGTGATGTTCATGAGAGCTCCCAATGATGAGCTCGTGGCGCTTGGTTCTCTGGTTTTTTTGCTGGGCCGCGAAAAATTGAACTACCAAAGAACGACAAAGCTGAAGACAAATCTTGAGAATCGCCGCTGCCATGTTGCAGCATTGCGGTTCCTCCGCGGCTTTCGCGGCCGTGAACATGGCAAGCGCCAATGCAGATACGACGTTTGAAAATCAACGTTCGGCATGTAGTTCTCGGGTGTGGGCGGGCTTCGAAGACTCGCTGGTTCTTTGTAGGGAATGAGGGAATGAGGTAATTACCCTATTATATACCCATTCAAGGGAGAATATAGGGTACCTCATTCCCTCGTTTCCTACAAGGCACCAGCCAGAAGATCAACGCTCGGTGTTCGGATGTTGGGAGCCAGGGGGCCAGCTGCGTACTTCAAAGACAACGTTTGGAACTTGGGTTTAGGGTTTAGGGTTTAGGGTTTAGGGTTTCGGGTTTCGGGGTTCAGGGTTCAGGGTTCAGGGTTCAGGGTTTATTGATTGGCGAGGCTCCGGTGTCTTGGAAATGACGACGGAACGACTTCAGATGCAGTCGGGCGTTACTACTCAGGGTCAAACGGCCAAGATCAAATTGCATGCAACTTCATGAGCTTTGAGCACGCAGACAAGCTGCGGTGCATGGCGGTGTAGCGTAGACTGCAAGCTGGAAGAATGTTGGTTTGCGTTAAGGCTTGCTGTCTCTGTGAGCGCGCGCGCGGGTGTGTGTCTGTGTGTGTGTGGGTGTGTGGGGTAAAGCTTCGTTGTTCGCATCTTGCCGCTCTGAACATGTCGCGAACAAGAAATTATAAAGCTTCTGAAGTACAAAAGTACAAACCCGAAGCATAGTGTCTTCTGCGGAGGTATGTAAAATCGGCTTGATACCCTGAACCCTAAACCCTCAGCCCGAGCCTACGCGCCGTGTACAGCTTAGAAGCACTCAATCCTAAACCTCAAGTCCTAAACCCTAAACCCAACCCCCAACCACACCACAACACAGGGGGTTTGGGGGGGGAGTACCATGGGTGGGAAAGGGGGGGATCGGGCAGGCTTGATCACAGATATGAGCATATACTGTAAGGGGCGTTTTGGCGAGGACTGCATCGCGAAGTGGTCGCTGTCTGGGCATGCCATGTCTGAATCTGGGCTGCAGAAGGGCTGTGTGAGAATCCCTGAACCCTAAACCCTAAACCCTAAACCCTAAACCCTAAACCCTAAACCCTAAACCCTAAACCCTAAACCCTGGGACGGCTTTGCAAAGGCCACCTGTCCGCTCTGCCGTGCAAGCTTCGCAAAGAACCCTGAGCGGCTCAGCATCTGGCGACCTGACTCTGACTTTCGTTCGTTTCGGGGTGACTCAGGTTCAGGGTTTAAGGGGTTTAGGGTTTAGGGTTTAGGGTTTAGGGTTTAGGGTTTAGGGTTTAGGGGTTAGGGGTTAGGGTTTAGGGTCATCACGGGCAGGGCTCAGACGGGGAAGCAGCCCGGCATGTTGTGTTGGGGACATGTCTACTGCACCCTGGACACGAAGGTGAAGAAAGCTACATGGATGGGCTCTGGCTCCCATGCGGCTTCTGAGAGAGGCAGTTGCTGGACATCCAGTTCCGGCAAAAGCAGATGGGGGGTTTACGAAAAGCTGGCCCCAAATAGAGATCCCAAATAGTATCCCCTTTTTATAAGAACCCCAGTAAGGTACCCCCTAAGTTCGGAAACCCCCAGATCACCTGTGAGCTTGTGTCGCACAGCTTGCCTTTGTAGATTCATCGGTAAGGTCGATACTTGTCCATATTTCAGTCTCATGGCGCGATCTGGCAAAAGGGACGAGCTTTGATTCGACCACCGGGATCGCACGACGCGCCGATGGCAACCCTAAACCCTAAACCCTAAACCCTAAACCCTAAACCCTAAACCCTAAACCCTAAACCCTAAACCCTAAACCCTAAACCCTAAACCCTAAACCCTAAACCCTAAACCCTAAACCCTAAACCCTGAACCCTGAACCCTAAACCCTAAACCCGAAGCCATGAGGTCGGCGGACTGGACCTTTTCGAAACCCTCGAGCAGATGCGGAAGATTCCCGTGCGGCGCCTGGCTGTCACACTAGGGCAAAGGCCAGCCCGCCGCATCGCGGGTTTAGGGTTTAGGGTTTTAGGGTTTTGGGGTTTTGGGGTTTTGGGGTTTCGGGTTTAGGGTTAGGGTCCGGGAATTGTGCTGGGCCCATGGTTGTGTCATTGGGTTCGCGGTTTGAGCCAGAAGCCGTTTCAACATCCACTTCAAGTCTAGGATGATCGAAGCCTTGGAGCTTTAAGACTGACATGTGCCCAGTTCACAGCAAGGATCTGTGCAAGTTCCTTTGCAAGTCAAAGCATCCCTAGGCACTCTGAAAGTTTGAAAGGCTATGAACTTAAAGAGTAAGCAGGGGCTTGTTCGCCATCGGTCAGAGACAAATGCAACGTACTACTTTCTCTTTTCCCATCCGTTTTCAGAAAAAAATCCAAAGGAACAAAGCACTTGCTGAGAAAGATGTCCAGACTAATCATGTTGAATGCTTTTGTGCAGCAAACGTGTGCAGAGGTTGGTGAACACTGAACAGATCTTTAAGCCCATGTGACATATTAGATATTGTTGATGGTGTATTTGGTAGGTGCTTTGAGGAGGGAAGCTAAACCAGTCCGCGAAGGAAAAATAACTGCCAGAACAGGTACACGATGCACACATGGGTAGTTCTCTAAATTAGGGTCCCTTTTTGGCATCCCGTTTCAAAGGGTGCCGCCTTATAATGGGTACCCAAAATGGGACCCTAATTTAGGAAACTGCCCCCCATGTAAGGCAGAGTGTCTCAAGTCTCGCAGGCACGCACGCAGGCAAGCACATAGGCCCGCACGCACGTACGTTTCCCTCCAGGTTCTTTTTTCAAAGGGCTTGGGCTATAGCCAAAATTGAGGAGAGTTCTTTTGCTATGATCATGTCGAGACAGGGCTCGTCTAATAAAGAAAAATAGAGACTTGTGGAACCCAAACGCAGATCTAGGGGTTTACCGGCGGCTTCCTACTCAAATATAGAAGAAATTAAACAGAGGTTTACGCTAAAAAAATGTAGGGGCAAAAGCGGTTTGCTTCTGAACATGTGAAGAATCTAGCAGCTTATGGTTTAGGGTTCAGGGTTTAGGGTTTAGCGCAAGACAAGCCTAGACCCTTTACGTCATGGAGGACCTGGGACACATAACTAGCATCATGAAGCCTCGTAAAGCAATAGTATAGGTTTGATTGTTTTGGGTCTTTGACGGTCTTTGATTTTTTTTGCAGCGGCGGACGAGTAGTGGGTGTGGGACATGCTCAGTTTGTCCTCCCCCTCCATACGACGGCATGCCTTGCGGATCATGGGAGGGCGGACGAGCATATGCGGCAATATCTAAACAAAAAGTTATATATGCACACATGTGTGTAGGCAGTGGTTTCTGCCGAGGTGGCGACTGCCCGGGAGATCATGCGGCAACTGTTGGAGTCGACTTTTCACGTATTTGAGCAGCCTAGCTTCCACTGAGAGTGCAGTTCATGTAGCCCATCGACGGGGAGGTTGGCAAACCTAAACCCTAAACCCTAAACCCTAAACCCTAAACCCTAAACCCTAAACCCCTGGAAGGCTGTTTTTCGCCAGGTCCTTGGTGTTTCTGCATTCGCACGGTGCTGTGCACAAGGCGGGCCTCACTCGTCCAACGCCTGAAGTAAGACAGACGCTGGCTTGTGGCAAGATAAGTTGAAGATGAGCTCATGCAGGACTTGAAGTTGGAGAATGTAATGCTCGATTCTGGTGGAGATGGCAAGTCTTCGAAGCACGTATCCCAGCTTGGGGAAGTTTGGACAAGGGGTTGCGTGGCCGTAGCCGCGCCTTGCAGCATGTGTCATCCTTTGTCCTACCTTTGTCCGTGCTTTTGCCAAGGTCAAGCCTGCCAGCGCAAGCGGTGAAGGCTGTGGCTGTGGCTCCGTGAGTCACGTGCACGACGTGACGCATGATGCTACTGGTAGTGCGCGGTGATCACGTGGTGTCAGGTTGTGTGTGTGTGAGTGTGTAGGCATGGCGAGAAGTCGGTGCTGTTGGTGGTTTGTTTTGGTCCGCCCAGTGCGCTCTGGGTGAATTTGGCCAGCGGTTTGACGTTTTGGTGATTTGGCGAGAAATGGTTGCTTTCTCATCCCGGTTACATGGTGATCATAACATCCGCTAACGCGGGCTCGAGCACTGCCCCTCGAATCTGGCCGTAACAATTGAGACTGTCGCAACACCAGAGAAGAGCATGAGAGAAGCTAACTAATAGCCGGCAGATTATACCCGCGAGCATCAAGATGGTCTGTCATCAGCACTGAACGTGCTCGTTACCACTAGATGCGCGCAGGTGCGACTAAATTGACTAAATCATGTCACACCATTTCACGCACCAAGGGCCTTTGGAGCGCCTTTGTTGTGTACCCTCGCCACCCGCGACTTGACAAGCTGCACCAAGCTGCCGTTTTCCCACAGAGATGCCCTCAGAAAGCGGGCCTATCGCGTCGTGCAAGTACGATGTCGTAAGGCCGCCCACCCCCAAGCCCCCCATCTTTGACCAACTTGGGGTCCCTGCGGGCTTCACAGCATGCTTTAGCTATGAGCATCCGCTGGGCTAGATGAGATGTCCGACTTAGCCAGCGCAACACCACAATGACAATTCCAGTACCACATGTGGTTTTGCTGGCGCACTGGCGAACATCTAGGTTCAGCCATTTACACCAATGTCGAAATGAAGCATGACACAAGGAAACCCCTCCTCCCCTTCCCCCCCAAAGAACATCCCCCCCTTCCCCCCCTCCCCCCCCTCCCCTCCCACTCCCCTCCCCACCCCCTCCCCCGCAGATGCTCCGACCTCTATGGGACATGTGCAAAAGGTTTTTTGTGGTTGCGTTTGGCACCTTTGTGCCCTCTCATGATGAGTTCCTAATGTCGTATTGTTGATGCACAAATGTAAGATCCTTAACAGTTTTGCACTCACCAGCGGATGCTGCGAATGTTTCATCGGTTGTTTTTTGTTGCTGGTCGTCAAAGTGCCATGTGTCAAACTTCACATCTGGTTATTGCTTATACTGGCCGGAGACAGTTTTCGGAGGTCCCTCTCGTCTTCTTTTTCTCACGCAAAAGTCACTGGTTCGTTGTCTCTTTTCCCTTTCACATGTTGTGTGTGTGTGTGTGTGCGTGCAGGGACGTGCGTGAGCGTGCTTTGATACGCTGGTGTGACGTGTGACACAGGGTCAAAAACTTTCACGTTCTCTGAGAGCGGGCGCCCCTCGAGGTGATCGATTTCGACACATTGGAATCATGGTGCCCCTCCAATGCTTCGGCCAAGGCTAGGGCGGCCAGGTAGATCAGCACAGTTCTGGTAGCTCCAGTTGCCAGGTGCAGTTGCAAGCAAGATTCGCTTGAATCGCCAGCGGCGTTTGCGTTGGATTCCTCGTGGCTGCGGGCCTGACAGGATGTGGTTGGCACGGACCAGTATATTTCCCAGGCCTGTCAATGCCAGCACGACGGTGGACTGACACCGCAGCCTTGTAAATCATCCCAGATTGTATTGCTTGCATTGGGGTAGAACTCTCGTGGGGTCTTTGCTTGTTCCTGTTTCTCAAAGAGCCCTGGCAAGGAAGCCTATGCCGGGAAGTGCCCACCCGTTCTTCGTCATTTACATTCGTTGCCACTCGTTTTTGCATGCACGCGCTCGCTCTCTCCCTCTGCCTCTGCCTCTCCCTCACCCTCTCCCTCGCCCCTCAGCATGTGAGTACTGGCTTCTGCGGGCATTGTATGTCACGATTCGGTATTGAGGTAGGGCCACCAGGCAGGGCTTGTGAGGGGAGGTTGTAGGATGCAAGACCTCTCTTGGTGACCTTAGTTTGCCGTGGACATTTGAAGTCCCGACGACCATCTGAGTCTGGGGCACGCGCCTCACATGCTGCCAGGTATTCGCCCCTGTCGGACATCTTTGCCTGTGGGGTGATTCTGTACAGACTACTGACAGGACTCATGGGCTGAGTACTGGTAACAGGCATCCAGGTGCAGGTGCTTGACCTCTCCAGCTCCTGCACTTTCGTTCTTTGCCAGGAAAGTTTCCGTTTCACGACGACATGTTTGATGATGAGGTGTGGCTTGCTAGTGAATGCCAGATTTCGAAGTCATGTCAGCCATATTCAGCTTGATCGTAGTAGGTGTTTGCTCACCAAAGTAAGGGTTCCCAGTTCGCATGTCCAGCAGAGTAAGCTGTCCTGGCTTTTAAAGGTCCTCAAAGCACTTGTTTGCATCATGCAGCAAGCCTTTGCTGGTCAGAGCGCGTTCAGGCTGGCGAGAACTGGGTCGGCAGCCCCAAAATGGCCCAAATTCGGCGAAGGCTGAAAGTGGCCAAGGCCACGTTCCCTTATAGCAGTGTTGGCCAAGGGCTGAATGATGTGCACCAGCAGGATGTGTGATTATGGGGCAGCAGATAGATTTAACATGTTCCGCGGCAACATTCGATGCAATCAGGTTTTGGCGCATCTTTGCATATCCCACCATCCACGTGCAGGTAGACTTCTCAAAGGAAGTCTTCCAAGAAAACAGCGATGCTGGCGATCTTGCTGCCGCCTCAACGGCTTCGATGGCCTTACTTGCAGCTGTGGTTTGCGAGATCTGTGAGATTTTCGAGCATCCCAGAGCAAGTTTGTAAGTATGCCCGGGCCAGAGTTCCATCCCCAACATGTGTTGCCCTCATGTGCTTGCAAGACCTGCAGACTTCAACTTGATTTGCAGCAGCAGCTCCACTGTCAGCTATTGATATTGGTTGTTCGGTCTCAGACGTGTCGAGCTGTAAAGGTCATGCGCATGCTTGCGCAGGAAGCTCAGACGCCTCCCTCATGACATGTGGTGTCCTCTCAGCCGTGCTGCGAGTCATGCCAGTGCGGAGAAGCCGTCGATGCCAATGCAGCCATATAGGATCCACGATGCCGGGGCAACCCTAAACCCTAAACCCTAAAACCCCAAACCCTAAACCCGAAACCCTAAACCCTAAACCCTAAACCCTAACCCCTAAACCCTAAAACCCCAAACCCTAAACCCATGCTGATTCTTCCCCGCCCAGGTACCAGGAAAACCAGAGACCGACCGCCTCCGCGGCATTAGAGCATCCTTGGTTCCAGGCTTGGCATCTTGGGTTCATTTTCCTGGTTCAGCATGCCCTATATATATATATATTATATTATATTATATTATATTATATTATATTATATTATATTATATTATATTATATTATATTATATTATATTATATTATATTATATTATATTATAAAAAATCATAATCATAATAGTCATAGTAATGATAACAATCATAATAATCATAATGATCATAAAAATCATAATAATAATAAGAATAATCATAATAATCATAATAATCATAATAATCGTAATAATCATAATAAGCAAAAAATCATAACAATCATAACAATCATAAGAATCATAAGAATCATAAGAATAATAATCGTAAACAGACTGGCGCAAAGTAGAACTAGACTTAGCATGCAAAATCATAGGTTCGAGTCATGAGAGCGGCCTCCACACCCTGAGGGGGTTGGAAGGCCTCACATTCTTTAGGACTGCGTTGAAAAGCCGGGTGACACCAGGCACAACGCGGGTTCCTGGCTCATTTCGTTTGGGGCGAGGGGGGGCTCCGTGGGGGGGCTTTTCTTTCCCCAGGTTCGGGGTGGAGGCCGAGAGGCCTTGAAAGGGTCCAAGGGAGCTTGCGGGAGGAATGGAGGAATGAAGCCTTACGACTTATGCCATCTGGGATGGCTGCAACATGTTGCAACATGCTGCAACATGGCGTAACATGTTGTACCAGGTTGCAACACCGCACCGGTCAGTGTGCCATGCAACTCTTAAACGTTATGCACGTGTTGCGAAGGACTCGCGCGCGGCTCCGCAGGTGCCGCCCTACATCCAGGACCGCTTTGCTAAGCATCGCACTCACTCATTCAGAGATGCTCAGACATGTTCAGATGCTCGGAATGCCGTTGCGATTGGCGTTGTCAGCCAGACATTGGATTGACTGATTGACTTGGTGGGCAGTGGCCAGCGCCTTGGGGGTTGCATCCTGTGATGGGATAGAGGCCGAGTTTCATCAGTAGTGGGCAGAACAGTTGAGCAGTTTTTTAGTCATCGGCCATGTGCAATCCCTAAACCCTAAACCCTAAACCCTCAACCCTCAACCCTAAACCCTAAACCCCAAACCCTAAACCGGTTGCAGGAGCTAGTGGACGATGGCATCGTTGTCGGCGAGGCCAGAAGCATCCATCCCACTTCAAGTAGGGCAGACAGAAGAGTTGCGATGAGCTCATGCAGTCTTGGGGGTTTAGGGTGTAGGGTTTAGGGTTTAGGGATTAGGGTGTTGTGTGGCCACAATATGGTGTTCCGCAAACAGGCGTTGTTGAAAGCTTTCTACACTAACACCAGAACACCAGCGACGCTGCACTCGTGGCAGGGCCTGTGAATCTCTCTCTGCATTGTGCCAGGCGTAGCCTCGGCAAGTGCTGAGCCTGCACGCTTTTCTGAGTCGCGAGTGGCTTCTGTGACATTGGACGACTGCTGCGTCGGGTCTGACCTTTCTTCGGCTGTGAGTACACTCAAGAATCAGCGATGGACGATTTTATGGAGCGTGTCTGAAGCCCTCGATGGTCTTAGAATGTAGCTGTTTCATCTATTTTCAAGACAGAGTCGTTCTCATCGGCTCCGGAAACACACCAGTGCTGGTTGCCATTTGACAACCTCAGCTAGCAAGTGCGAGCTTGGGGCAGTAGAGAGGCATCTGACAAGGAGTCTGCTTCATCACGGCAATGTTGGCAAAAGCTTGATGTCCATTCTCATGGTGTCCAATTTTTTGGCTCGGACAGAATAGAATGTGTTTGTGTGTCCAGTTCGTTCCCAGGCAGCGCGCTTTGCTTGCTAGCATCATCGGTGCTACTAGTTGATTAAGAATCCCTGCCAAAAAACACATTCTTCCTTATCAAGGGTAGTATGAGGATTTATATTTTTATTCTGCCTTATTACGGGTAACATAAGGATGATTATTTTCATTCCTTTGGGGTTCTGAAGCAAATAGCAGGGTGGTACGGAGACAGTCGAGACCAGGTGAAGTTTGCGAGCGGCTTTGCGCGATGGCCGGTGCGCCGACTTGTTTTTGCCCGAGGGATTGAAGCAGATTGGAACCACTACCAATTGCTTAAGAACCCCACCCCCCCCCCCCCCCCCCCCCCAAAAAAAAAAAAAAAAAATAAAAATATTCTTCCCTATAAGGGAAATATAGGGATTATTATCAATGTTTTGGGGGTTCGTAAGCAAATAGTAGACTAAGCTTGTGACTAGATATGCTGAGCCGTCATAGTATTGCACGCTCCGTTTGGCTCAGGATTCTGGCTCTCATACACTCGTACTGAGAGGGAGGGAGAGAAAGAGAGAGAAAGAGAGAGAGAGAGAGAGAGAGAGAGAGCGAGAGAGAGAGAGAGAGAGAGGGAGAGCGAGAGAGAGCGAAAGAGAGAGAGAGAGAGAGGGAGAGAGAGGCGAAGGAGGGCTGAACGAGGCTAAAGGGAAAAACAACCCAACATGAGATAATAGCAATGCATGTTTTTGTGCCGACAGCTCGGGCAAATGGCCGCAAAGTGTGTTGGTGGTTGTTGCTGCTTTACACTTGCGATACACCTATGGGGGGGGGGGGGGGGGCGCCCTCTCCCTTTCTCAGCCAACCGTTTCGTTGTCGACCAAAGTGTCACCAAGAGACATCGTGGAGTCCCTGGGTGCCGCTAGGGTCATTTCGGTTGCTGGGGGGGGGGAGACCTCGTGGAAACACAGAAACCATGGGAGGATCACGTTCGGTATTCATGTTGCCTGGGCAGCACTTAGGGGTGGGAAACATCTCTCATTCTAGCATGGACAAGCCGGGTGGTCAAACGGCTGCATGTTTTTTTTGCCCATGAGTCCACCCAAACTGCACATGGGGAGCTCACACGCATTGACTCTTTGACTCGTTGTCGTTCCACTTGTTAGGGTGTGTTCTGTCCTAAACCCTAAACCCTAAACCCTAATGTTAGAGTCGCTTTAATAAACCCCCCCCCCCCCCCAAATCTTGTTTTGGTCCCCGGGGTTTGGAGGGGTGGAAAAAAAGAGGGGGTGTCAATTATGAGGATTCTGGGGGTCTGGGGTCTGCGGTCTGGGGGTCTAAAGGTTTTAAGTAAGGAAACCTGGCTTTGAGATCTCTGGCGGCTTCCTGAATTCCAGGACCCGAAGGCTGAAGTCTTAAGCTTCAGGGATTCTTGCCTTGAGACTAGGACCCGAAGCCTGAAGTCTTGAGCTTAAGGGTTCTTGTCTTGAGACTTAAAGGCAGCCATTTAAACTTGAGGCTTCCTTGGTTCCCCCCCCCCTCGCCGAAATTATTATTGCCACCCATTTACTATTGTCATTTTGGAGGCCCATAAGGGGTACCCTTTCCGGACTTGTTTTCGAGCCCCGGCGGATAAGGATTTTAGTAAAGAAACCTTGCTTTCAGACCTCTGGCGGTTTCCTGAATTCCAAGACCCGAAGGCTGAAGTCTTCAGCTTCAGGGACTCTTATCTGAAGCCTTAGAGGAAGACCTGCTCCTCTGAAGAAAGAGGCCTGAAGCAGCAGTTTCTCGCAGCTCTGGAGCTGCAGCAATCTCAAGAGGCACCTGCTTCTCTGAAGAAACAGGCCTGAAGCAGCAGTTTCTCGCAGCTCTGGAGCTGCAGCAATCTCACAAGACAAGCAATCTCAAACGAGATCTGCTTCTCTAAAGACTGAGCCTTGGAGCTCTTTCAAGCCAGCTCAGCTGAAAAGTCTTCTCTGCAATGGAACTCTTAAGCCATTTTCAGTAAAATTTTCAATTCCTGGCCAGAGAAATTTTACAATTGCCACCCCATTCTTATTATCACCAGACCCCCCTATATAGACTTGTTTACATACATCGGCCCGAAAACCTCCCGTAATGGAAAGTAGTCTTCGGCTGGGGCCCTCTGGCCTGGCGAATATTACTATTGCCACCCCAATTAAAAAAGCCACTCTCACATTAAACCCTAAACCCTAAACCCTAAACCCTAAACCCTAAACCCTAAACCCTAAACCCTAAACCCTAAACCCGAAACCCGAAACCCGAAACCCGAAACCCGAAACCCGAAATCCAAACCCTAAACCCTAAACCCTAGCCCCTAAACCCCCTAAACCCTAAACCCCCCGGATTGCCGACACATGCTCACACGCCTTCACCACGCACCTCGCACCTCCGTGCAGCGGCGGCCTTGGCCAACTTCGGGTCAGCAAGCCGGCAAGCCGAGCAGCAAGCTGAAGACGCTTCTTTAGGGTTTAGGGTTTAGGGTATGGGGCCCCGGCCAGTGGCAGCTCACGCGCTGCCAGGAGCTGGTTCAAGCTCATCGAGGGGCAGATCGTGAGCCACGCGATTAAAATCGATCAGAGCTGGGTTTGAGCCAGACAGACCACCATCGGGTTGGACTTCTGTTGATGCGCAAGCCTCTCTCAGAGGCTTCAGGCATGGGATTGAATCACAGCATTGGCAAATCCTCCCGTTTTCTGGCTGTTTGGATTCCGATTTTGAGACATGTGGGACAGGGCTAGGAAGAGGCACGGGCGACGCCACGAGAGTGCGAGACTTGAAGAAGGAAAGCATTGCCATGCAGCGCCGTGCGACAGCGCATGTCGGGAGCTCCAAAAGGCACTTCTCCCGACATGAGATGTTACCGTTCGCCCCGTCTCAAATCGACGATTCTCCGCAACAGCGTGACCACGGGCGCCCAGTCTCAGCGCCTCTGAGCGCTAAGGCTGGGGACTGGCAGAAGTGGTAGAACCTCGTGCACCGGTTGGTGCCAGAGTAGTGGTGACAAAGCAGACGGAGGGAGGGCAAAGCTGTCGCCTGCAATGCCCTACAAAAGTTTGAACCCTAAACCCTAAACCCTAAACCCTAAACCCTAAACCCTAAACCCTAAACCCTAAACCCTAAACCCTAAACCCTAAACCCTGTACGGTAGAAACAAGCTACAAAAGTTTGAGCCCGACGAAGAAAGTTGGGCACTCCCCTGATGAAAACAGGTGCAGGCTTTGAAATCAAGCTGGACGACCCCGAGGCTGACCTCTCACAGGCCATTTCTGCATGTGGAGTGCAAGTCTTCACATAAGAATCGCACTTGGTTGAATCTGCAGTCACGTGCGAGCGGCAGAGTGCCCGCTGCCAGGATCAGTATGAGAAAGTCGTGGACAACTTCAAGCTGCTGGATCAAAGCAAGACTGGCCAGGTGCTGAGCAAAGCCTGGGAAGAACCCTAAACCCTATAAACCCTATAAACCCTATAAACCCTATAAACCCTATAAACCCTATAAACCCTAAACCCTAAACCCAAGGGGCACCCAGCCTCGCTGCAAAAGCAGCTGTTGCGCCTATCTGAGGACGACTCAATGCGCAGCAGGCCTGCCTGAGTTGCCTCGCTTGAGGGTGAAGAGCACGGAGAGCCAGGAAGACTCATGTGGGTGGCTGTCAAAATTAGGGTTTGGGGTTTCGGGTTTCGGGTTTCGGGTTTAGGGTTTAGGGTTTAGGGTTTAGGGTTTAGGGTTTAGGGTTTAGGGTTTAGGGTTTAGGGTTTAGGTATTGGATCCCTATTTTGATACGGCACCTAATATTTAGGGCGCCCCACAAGGGATCGTAATTTTGACAGCCACCCATGTGACTGCATCCGATGGCCTTGGCATCAAGTGAGCAGCATGTCGCATGTTGGCCCAGACCCAGGTGGGGATTCTCTTCCGGGCATTTGGGCAAAACCCCACAGATGAGGAGCCGGATGTCAAATTTCATCGCACCTGTAAGCCAGGGAGATGCAGCCTAACCTCCAAGTTCACTCCATTGAAGCTCCTGTGTTCAAGCATTCCTTGAGTCTTCATCATTCCGGTTCCAATCATTCCGATCATTTTGCTGCTGCTTTTGAGAGGAGCTTGCGGAGATGCTTAGACCGATCCCGCAGGTCGGCTTGGATGCGACTTGGACAGATGGATCACCGTGTGAAAGTTTGCATGGATGGGCATTGTTTGCTCCCTATCTTCCACAACAGTCGGTTGCCTTGCTCGTGACACCTTGGGACCCTCTTCCCATGCTTTAGGTCGACGGCTTCATTCGGTTCTTCAAAGGCAACTACAGGCTTGCCATTCTTCGCGCTTGTGTCACAAGTGCGTAGCGTAGTTGAAGCACGTGTTCATTTGGTCTTGTTGTCTACATTTGATAGGTGCCCCTCCGTGCATCTGTGCTTGCGCGCGAGCGTGCGTGCGAGCCTGCGTGGGTGTGTTTGTGTGTGTGTGTGTGTGTGTCTCTGTGTGTGTGTGTGTGTGTGTGTGTGTGTGTGTGTGTGAGTGCTTGGTATTTGTGGGTGCGTGAGTGAGTAGGTGAGTGAGTGAGTGAGTCTGTGCGCCGTAGAAAGGGAGTGAGTCATGGTTGAAACATATTCGTTTCACGCAGTAGATTGGACATATCTGCTGCGCTTGCACTGTGCAGGCATGCGCAGACTCAAGCCCTGCACGAACTAGCCCTGCTGCCACTGCAACCCACGCCTTGCAACATGAGGGCAGAGGCAACTTTGCGTTCGCAATCATGATCATTTGCAACATCCTTGTGCTTGCTCTGTGCAACAACGAACCGGAATGGTGGCCTTACTCCCAGTGAGTTTTCAATCCGGCTCGCCTCTTAGGGACAGTCTTGAATCAGCACCAATTTTGGATTAGGGACAACGGCATCATCATTACCGTCCAAAAAGCCAATTCCAACAAAACACGGCTTTTTGTTTTAAACATATGCCGCTTGGCAGGAAAAACTTGTGAAAACACGTCGTTTCACTCCAAAGGGGTGGGAGAATCAAGATGCTTCCGTTGCAGTTGTTTGATAGTTCAGATTGCTGTTCTCAGGACGCCGACCACCGAAGACACGCTGTTGAAGGCATTCCAGGCGTGGCATTGGCCCAAAGCAGGTAGGCTGTAGACACCATCTTTCAGCGCCAGTGCTAAAGATTTCCACACCGGATATAAGAAGCTGGATGCTGATGCCCCATAGCACAGGTCGTTAAGAGCTGGCAAGTCGATAGCCTGAACCGTCTCCCTGAGAAGGTTTTTGATCTGGAAGACACCGGCATCATGAGCCGTGAGAAGTTCAAGGCCAGTCCATGATGGATCCGTAAGTTGGCGGTCCTTAATCAGGGGGATGAGGATGTTAGGGGTACCTTCTTGAGGTCCTCTTGTAAGGGGATTCTACTATTTGGGGGTCTATATGGGGGTCCCCAGAGCCTGCTCCACACAGGAGATGCTGACGTCTCTGGGCGATCCCATGCAGGAGCACGAGGCCGTTCAGCAGCTGCAATCGCTAGCTGGTGCTGGGCTTCTCCCCATGTAGTGCCAATCCAATATCTCCACTTCCTCCACACGTTCGAGCTCGGATGCTGCGCATTCGCAAAGGGGCGCAGCGCTGCAGAGAGCTCGATCAACGCATGGGCACTCCCTCTGCAAGCCACATGATGGTTTAGGGTTTAGGGTTTAGGGTTTAGGCTTTAGGGTTTAGGGTTTAGGGAGTTGGGGGAGTGCTGCAAAGGGCTGCAATGTGCTGGAAAGTGCCGCAGAGCTTTGACCAGGTCGATGCCATCCTGAGAGAAGCTGAGGTGGACGAGAAAGGCCTGGGATCTGGCATGACTGCTTCATGAAAGAGTCATTTTCAGGTGTGTCGGCATGAGGCGCGCCAGATGTGAGCCTCACTGTAAGCTGGGCGAGACTTGGTTCATGTGTTTCATCACGCATACTTGGCAACCCGAACGGAAACCATCAGCTGGCACTAAGTTTAGGACATGCTGGCAGGTGCTTAGTAGTGTGAAAGTGCATGCGTGCGTTTATGGATCAGTCTTGAGCCCCCATATCTGACATGAGTTCGGCTTCCTGGACTGCTCGACAGCCCGACTGCCAGGCCTGTTTGATTACAAGTCCCTGGCCAAGCGTCTGTGTGAAGGGCCAAAGCGCATACCAGACATGCCATAACCAAGAGGTCGAAGCTTTCATCACATGCTGTTCAGCTGGCTTCTTTGTGCGGACTTCGGAAGGCAAGTTGGGTATTGCTTGGCAGCTGGATTTCACTAGCTGCGCCTAGGCTCACGTGTCACTGGCATGCAGCGCATGTTTCTCTGCACCGAGCCTGTCAAGGCAAGGCAATACATAAGAGGCTCGCACGAGAAACTGCGAACGGGCGAAGAATGAACACCGTTCAAAGCCCCGGAGCTTTCTGCCGATGTTTGCGGAATTCGAGGGTTCGCATGCGGCTTTGCACTTAAGGATCCGAATAGAAAGGTATGTAGATTAATTACATATATATGTATATATGGATGTAACATCTACAGTCATATTATATATATATATATATGTGTGTGTATATATGTATGTATTATGCGCACCTTCCCATGAACCCACCTTATTTCTGATTTCTGCGGGTTTGCATACGTTCTTATACGAGTCTCGTTGTATACGTTTGGAGATGCTATATAGCTCCCAGAAGATCAGAAAATCATCAAACCCAAGCTTGTTCGGAGCTTCTTCCAAGAAAGCTTGGGTTTTGGGATTTGTGCAACTCAATTTGCATAGGAAGCCCTAGACAGGCCCAAGCAGGGCGTTGGCGTAGTAGATGCGTGAACATGCTGTAGAGTGTGCCAGTTGCGTGTATCAGAGGAAACATGTAGTCAGCACTCAGCACACACTTTTTGTCCAGCAGTTTAGCTGACACATCTTGATAAGCTATAAAGAGGGCCTTGCATGTCGAGGTTTTCGCGGCTAAATAGTATGCCAGTCGAATCACAGCCCGACGACAGCTATGAGATAAGAAGAGGAGTGGAAACTGACAGCGGATCATACAGAACCAGACGTGTCTAACAGAAATTCACTGGACGCGCGATATCCCGGACGGTTGTCCTCGCCATTCACTCGCTCACGCCGCCGAGTGAAAACGAGTTATGGGATGTTGAATGCAGCCATCGAACAATGATGGTCCAGGACGGCTAGGCCTGCTTTCAGTTGGGGCAAGATTTCTCGGCATAGCAGAGGAGGTCTTTGACCGATTCTTGAACCGATTCTTGGACCGGAGGCGTTTTGCTTAGCAGGCGATCATGTTTTGTTTGGTGTTGATAGTGCGAGTGCTTTGTTGCTGGCAGCCACTTGGCCACTCGTTCGCTGGCCACAGGTAGTTTCAGTGATGTTCATGCAAATTGGCACATCCTACTAGTACCCGCAGCACAACATTTATGCGGTATAAACATAAATGCACGTTTTGTTTATGCGTGTTGATACTCTTTTCTCACGCATCTATTGTCTCCATAAGCCATGGGCGTGCCGGGCTTCTACCGATGGGCAGTGCGCAGAGTGCCCCACCTGCGAGCGAAAAGCACTGGCCCTCCGTATGAGCAGCTTGGATTTCAGCTTAGTGACTTCAGTTAAGGCAACGGTTAGCAGCATCGCCATTAGCACTTTCCCAAGCTTGTGCTGTTCTGTGCGAAGTGACCGTCTAAGCAAAGCGTAGTCTGGTACTGTCTGGTAATTTTGCAACTTCATTCCGCCAGGTTTGATAACCTGCCACTTTGCTGCAACCGAGCCACAGACAGCGTCAGAAATTGTGGAGTCATGGGTTTGCTCAGTTTGCTTGGGGTTCTGGCATTCTTCATCTGGCGCACAATTCGACTGGAGCATGGCTGGCTTCTGCAAAGAACTCTAAGTTGAGGTACTTGGACTTCAACGGAGTCGTCCACACATGCGTGAATGATTGGACGCTTCAAGAGGAGGAGGAGTATCTCTTTCAGCTTGTCGAGGCACAGTGCGAATCATTCAGGTGTGATGCTGGGGGGCAACTGAATGAAGACCCTCAGTCCAGACACTGCGTGTTGGGGCATCTCTTCCACCCCCCCGCCTGTCGGCCGATTGGCATCTCACATGCCCGAAGGCGCAGCTCGCCGTGCTGCTGTCCCTTGTGACTCCCAAGGCTTCGTCTGGGAGTCTGGGTTCTCTAATGATAAGGGAGCAGGGGGAACCTAGAGCTCAACGCCGCCCTCGCTCCATTGCCGCAGCGGATAGTTGACCAAAAGAAGGGACCCCGAATAATTATAGAACCCAAATAGTAGGATTCCCTGACAATAAGGACCCCAAAAAGGTTTCCCTAATCTCGTAAACCCTAAACCCTAAACCCTAAACCCTAAACCCTAAACCCTAAACCCTAAACCCTAAACCCTAAACCCTAAACCCTAAACCCTAAACCCTAAACCCTAAACCCAGATCTTTCAGGTGCTGCTTTATGTGGCTCTGGATGGGGTGGCGCCGAGGGCGAAGATGAACCAGCAGAGGTCGAGGCCGAACTCCTCCTTCGCTGTGCTCTTGCGCACTGAATTCCTACAGCTTGGGATGTTCCCCCTTATACTAACAGTCCTTACTAGGGATTATTTAGGCTGTAGGCTTTAGGGTTTAGGGTTTAGGGATTAATAATGCCTATTAAGGACTTTGAGTATAGGGGGGAACATTCCAACCTACAGCCACCACCACATGGAGAGGCGTTTTCGAAAGGCCCAAGAGACGGATTCCGATGGCATCGATGCCGTGGTTGATGTTTTCGCCGCTGCCTTGGTCGCTTTAGGCCGCTTTGCCTTGGCCTCTTTGCTCATGCAGTCGCAACTCATCTTGACAATGCCTTCTAAAGCACGCTGGCCGAGGATCGCAACGCCATCACTCCTGGGTGCCGCGGCTGCAAGCGACAGCATAGTTCGGGAGAACTAGAGAGAAAACACCCCCAAAAACAGCACAGAGCCTCACGTGTGGTATTCCGGGTAGAACTCTCAGTCGGAGTCGGCCCTCAGTCTCGACGCTTTTTTTGTCCTCCAGGACCCCTTTCATGCAGCGCCTGTCAAATCGGCTGCGGAGCTGGGCCGCCACCCAGGCTCCGGGGATCTGGACATGCAGGGGTTAGGGGTTTAGGGGTTTAGGGGTTGAGGGGTTGAGGGGTTTAGGGGTTTAGGGGTTTAGGGGTTTAGGGGGGGGGGGTTTAGGGGTTTAGGGGTTTTTAGGGGTTTAGTTTAGGGGTTTAGGGGTTAGGGGGGTTTCGGGGGGGGTTTAGGGGTTTAGGGGTTTTAGGGGTTTAGGGTTTAGGGGTTTAGGGTTTAGGGGTTTAGGGGTTTCGGGGTTTCGGGGTTTCGGGGTTAGGGGTTTAGGGGTTAGGGTTTAGGGGTTTAGGGGTTTAGGGGTTTAGGGGTTTAGGGGTTTAGGGGTTTAGGGGTAGGGGTTAGGGTTAGGGGTTTAGGGGGGTTTAGGGGTTTAGGGGTTTAGGGTTTGGGGTTTAGGGGTTTAGGGTTTGTTTAGGGGCTTAGGGGTTTAGGGGTTTAGGGGTTTAGGGGTTTAGGGGTTTCGGGGTTTCGGGGTTAGGGGTTTAGGGGTTAGGGGTTTAGGGGTTTAGGGGTTTAGGGGTTTAGGGGTTTAGGGGTTTAGGGGTTTAGGGGTTCAGGGGTTTAGGGTTTAGGGTGTGTGGGGACATCGGCTACAACATGCTAAAACGCATCTGCGCACCCTGGCGCTCCTTGTGCCTGGTTTTGAGGCTGCGGTACCCGACCTTCAAGGACTGAGTATTGTCATCTCCTGTGATCTCGATCCAGGCCTGATTGGGAGCTGGGCAGATCTGGGCGGTTTGACTGCTGAACTCGGTTCCAGACGGTTTCCGTGTGCATGATGGTGCTTGGGTGGATTGGCCGCAGGCGAAGGCGAGCACAAAATCATGGAGGTGATCAGGCATTTCTGTTGCTGGGGGCTCGTGAAAGCAACGTGCTGGGTGTGGCTGAGATTTCTGGCAGGAATCATCCAGAACACACGCACTGCCTTTGCAGCAACGACGCGGACATGTGGCTGTCGAGTGAAAGTTCTCGAGTCCCTATCTTCGGAAGTACTTTGACATGTTGAGACACGTTGGCTTGATGAGTTTGATGCTGCCTAGTATTTGGCCGTAACGTGCAAACAGGATCTCGTGTTCCTCGGGCTCGTGTGTGAGTCTGAGCACGTGTACCTGCTCCGGACGAAGCCCAACTACGAGAAGAGGGTGCCTACGAACACCGGGCAGCCCCAGGTGCGACTCCCAATGCTCGAATCAGTCCGCTGCAAGCAGAGCTTTGCCGATTAGACTCCGCCGAGTCTCTCTTACTCTTGTTATTCTTCTTCTTCTTATTATATATTCTTCTTACTATTATTATTATTATTATTATTATTATTATTATTAGTACTAGTATTATTATTATTATTGTTATTATTATTGATATTTCAGAGTCTCCCCGAGGCAGCGGAGGCCATGGACTCCGACGCCGTCCCGGAAATGCCGGTGCCCGCAGCTCCGGCAGCGGCCGCATCGGCAGGGCCCATGGCCGAGGTGCTCGTGGCGAAAGTGGGTTTGGGGTTTAGGGTTTAGGGTCTAGGGTTCAGAGTTTAGGGTTTAGGGTTTGGGGTTTAGGGTTTGGGGTTTAGGGTTTGGGGTTTAGGGTTTAGGGCTTGAGTGCTTGGATGAGTATTAGGGGTAATTCGAAACACGACTCTCCAGAGCGAAGTCCGCAGTGGTATGGGAATGTTCCGGAGTGCTGCATGTTGCTGCGCCTCGGGCCTGGAGATGCCGTGGTAAGAGCCGTGTAAAAGGGCCATCAAGGGCAGAGGTACCCGACACCCTAAACCCTAAACCCTAAACCCTAAAGCCTAAACCCTAAGGCCCTGAGCCCTAAGCCCTGAGCCCTAAGCCCTAAGCCCTAAACCCTAAGCAGGACTATGAGATGCTGAGCATCGTGGCTCTGCGCGCCTGGCTGTCCAGCCAGTTTCCAGACTGCCTACCGTCAGCTGCTCAGACCTTGCGATAGCTTGGGATAGGAAGAAAGCAGAACGCTGGACCGCTCAAAGCCTCTTCGAGACACAAGTCCATATGCACTGCTCATCCTGCTCTTCGTGACCCGGTGACACTGCAGGAATCGATTATTAGCAGACTTTGTCGCGATGTGCTGCTTGGTGGGCAACGACTTCCTGTGCCCTGGCATATGCTTGAGAAGCATCAGTGTTGAGCGACTGCTTGTTTTGTTGGCAAGACAGCTCAGACCCCACATAGCTGCGGTCGACATCTACGACGGCGGTCTTGACAAGCTTCTGGCAGCCTACTACCGGCTGAAGCCTGCTTTGAATGGGCACCTGGACTTGGAGATAGTGGCTTCACGCTTTAGGGTTTAGGGTTTAGGGCTTAATTAGGGCTCAGGGTTTAGGGTCTTGGTGTCTTGGTTTCGGGCCCCATGTGGCTGGACGGGTCAGGTACTTGACCACGTCAGATCTCACACTGAACTTACCCCGATGGCGCGGCTTGCTGGAGCAGGTTGCGCAGGAGGGCAAGGGATGGCAAAGAGGGCGCGCCAGGATGCGTAGCATGGCGGCGCGCGCGGCGTAGTCTATCATCTTTGAGCATTCTTGAGGACTCTAAACCCTAAACCCTAAACCCTGAGCCCTGAGCCCTAAACCCTGAACCCTAAACCCTAAACCCTGAACCCTAAACCGAGTCTACTTTGAGTCAGGAGGAGGCTGAGCTCTTGCTGACTACGCTGGGCCTTGGCTGGGGTCCCAAGCAGCTGCCCTATCGTGGTCCTGGCCCGCCTGTGTCGACCTGGGACGGTCTCTCCGTGGTCGTGTCACCTGTGCCACGGAAGACTACAGCAGCACAGCTCTCTGCTCCTCTGCTGGAGTTTGCAGTCTTGCCGCCACCTGCGCAAAGATGCGCAGTAGGACTGCCCGCTTAAAAAGTATGCCGGCGTAGGACCCCGAACAGTATTTAATTTAACAACATTCCGAGATCACTCCAGGGGCACCCCAAGAGCATCCCCCAAGAGCATTCCCCAAGAAACATAAGAAGACATACTCTCCAAGACCCCCACCCGCCTCCCCCAAGAAATGCAAACTCCTTGTTCCAGAACGGACGCGCGAAGCCATCCAAGAACCCTTCGAAGGGCAGGAAAGCGCGTCCTTGCCATATTTTTGTGCATAGTTTTGCAGATGTTGCACTTTGCAAAGATGTTTTGCACCAAGGCAGCAATGTCAAAGCAGGGCAGCATCGTGAAGAGCGTGCACCAACTCAAGCAGTCTCGAGGAAGCGCGTCTTGCACTTTGTCTCCCTCAGCGTTTTGGCAGGTGTTTCGGGTTTCGTAGTTGTGCAGTTGTCTGGCTGGTTCTTAGTAGGGAATGAGGGAATGAGGGCCCTATATAAGCCCTTAAAGGGTATATGTTGGGCCCTCATTCCCTCATTCTCCACTAAGAGCCAGGGAGTTGTCTCCCTAAACCCTAAACCCGAAACCCTAAACCCCAAACCCTAAACCCTAATTGGCAAGCTTGCATTGTAAAAGGACCCGCTTCTTGGCTCGTGCGCTTTGCGGACGCGGCCTCTGCTGCTGAAGCCTTACGTCTTGCGTCATAAGCCTCCTAGGTAGGATAAGGGGACCCTGAAAAGGGAACCCTTCTGAACCCTCTTCTGGCTCTCTTAAACAGGGACCTTATTCAGAGGGTCTATATCCCCAAGAGTCCCCCTTAATCCTATCCCCTAAAGCCTTGCAAGCCCCGCGCTGGTTACCGCCTCCCGTCCTGTTCGTCTCCACGTGCCTCCGCTGGGTTGCAAATCGCGGCAGGAAAAATTGAAAAAACTAGTCAAGATAAGCCAGGATAATCTTCTTGGAGGGTCTGAGCCCACCATCTCGACATACGCCGGTTCCAAAGCGTGCCTTCGTATCTGCCGAAAACGTATGTGAATGCAGGACTCTTGGATTTTCGCATTGGGCATGTTTGCACGGTTTCCAATTTTTGTCAAGGCTTGGACAGTTTGCCTTTGCTTGTGTTCTGTAACTTCTGGCAATCGCGTCGCGATTGTTATCGAAGAATTGAGCTCAATTTCAGGTGCACTTAAATCTTAAACTTTGAAATTCTCAACCTCTGCCATGGAACGCACAAACTGATATATGGTCAAAATCACTCACTACTAGAACTCAAGAACTATTCTCTTTTGATACGCAAACAAAAGGTTCACAAACGACGTTTGAACATCACACAGAGTAAAATTAAACCTTGAACAAAGGTTGTGACTTCTGAATGCCAGGAGATATGACAAACATGTGACGAAGCATGAGGAGCCATGGTTGATGCATCATGATGAGATTTGATGAGTTATGATGGAAATATCATCATATGCCCTGTGGAACCCAGCCGTTGCTCCCCCTTGACCCAGTTGAAGAGGGACGAGACGGGATCTCAAGTGATCACAGCATCTGCGAGCATTACAAAATCGGCGGCGTTTTTTTGACATGCTGTTCTGGCCTTAATAATTAGAATAGGGTTTGAGACGTTATGATAGTATATTCATATAAGGGACCATAAGGGAATACTATGAGTATGGAGCTGCACAGGGGGCTTGTTCTCCAGAGGTCCGTTCTTTGGTGGCCACCCGCAGAGTCGAGACACAGCGGCTGCAGGTCATTCAGACGAATTTCGTGGTGGTGGGAAGTTGTAACTTGTAACTTGCAGTACGTGCAGTCAGCCCTGGCAAAGCTCTAGCAAGGTATTCAAGTCAAGTTTTATCATTCCGTCGCGAGGCCTCTTGGGCCTTGCCAAGCCGCTTGGAGTTCGAAGAAGCGGCCCCGGAACCAGAGGCGAGTTGTAGGGTTTAGGGTGTAGGGTTTAGGGTTTAGGGTTTAGGGTTTAGGGTTTGGGGTGAGCGCATAAGAGCAGAGCATGGCACTGAAACAACGAGAGAGGACTTGAAACCTCAAGCAAGGGGCGCGAATCTGAAGGTCCTTGCTTGTGATTTCCGAGAAAAAACAACATGGAAGTAAAGCGTTTGTTGGCAAGCTTGAAGGTTTTGCAGTGGCACTCACGTACTAGATGTTGCGAAAGTGTTCGATATGGACTCCTTTCTGCAGGCCTTGTTGTGTTGCTGAGTGCCTTGCGCTTGCCGATTGTATAGAGTTGGGGGTGTGGGGCTGCGTATGGAGGGCGTGCTGGTCTGAGGGTTCTGGTCTGAGGGTTTGACTTTGGCAAAAAAAACATTGTTTTCTGGGGGGTCGCGGGCTGCGGTTCCAGAAGGGGGCTCCAAAGGCATGCAAAGGGCCCCCCTAAAAACCAGAGAAAGCAACCTGGAAACAAACTGCCTGCAAAATTCTGCATCCTACTTTGTTTTATAACTTTCCCGAAAGCAGAGTGAACGGACAGACCTCTGATGCAAAGAGGTACGCCAACACAACCAGACCATGTGCAGATGCTGCCTCGAAAATAGACGTGCATGACGGGGAAGACCAGCAGCAAAAGAAGAATGAATCAACGTAGCAAGGCTGGCCAACAGTGCAGAGTGCCGGCAGACACATGAGACCGAGATCCCTAGCGTCGTCGCGTCGTCTACACGCCGCGCAATTCAGCCGAACACGTTCAGCCAGCGGGCGCATGGACGAGGTCGATGCGCAGCAGCGCCACGCTAGCTGGCAATGGATGCTGACACTGCAGTGGAGTTCCTGCCCCTGCCCAAGCACAAGCGTGTGAATCGACGCTCATTCCATCGAGGTTGTGGAACTGCATCCCCATGGCATGCGGCAATCGCTCGGCTGCGGCTGCGGCTGTGAAGCCATGTTAAAGCAACACTGGCACGAACACAACCGTAAGAATTCTTGCGCCAGCTGACAGAAAACCAGCTCATTGAGACGTCGCTGGCTCGGCTGCTCAGTAGAAGCGCGAACTGGGCACTGGGGGGACAGAACCCATTGCTAATCCCTTACGTCACCGTTGCTCCTGTGGTGGAATTTTCAAAAGTATTTGTTGAGTTCAGTACAAAAATACAGCTGTAACTTGCGAGTTGGAGATGCCCTATACGACCTTTGACGTTCTGTTGAAGATGTCTAAAGTCCAGCATTCTGAAACTCCGGCAAATGTTGAAGGCGATCCGCATACATGTTTGTACTATGTACGCAGCTGTAAATGTCTGGATCCTGTCGTGGGGACGCAGCAGATATGGACCAGAGGTTAAGGGACCGAGTGCACGACTTACAACCAAGCAGACAAACAAAGTCACAACCAGCCTGGCTTGGGAGGCCGCGGATTGGCAAGAGGAGTTGAACACGGCCGTTCGAGAGTCGTTCGAGTATTGGACGCTTGTCATCTGAGAGGCATCTTCACGCAAGTGGCCATGTGTCCTTGTTTGCCCGACTTGCCTTTGCACTCCCTAAACCCTAAACCCTACACCCTAAACCCTAGGTCAAAGGTTGAGGTGCCTCAGTTCGTTGAAGCCGTGCCCAGGCTTGGGCCGGAGAACCTTCCGAACGACTCGTTTCTCCGCAGGCATGTGCGCCAGCGAAGAGAGCCTTTGATGAACTTCGGACTTCCTTCGGCAAGATAGGTTCTGCATCACACGCATCAGCTCACAACTCATGCAGGTCCTTGAGTAAACCCTAAATCCTAAAGCCTGGACCCTAAACCCCAAACCCTAAACTGCAGTGGATTTTGAAGGGTCAGCAAGATGTCATGTGTACTGCCGATGGATGGGGATCAGAGGTGGGGAAGGTGAACTTCCGAATCACCAAGAATCATGCGCACGTAGACCCCCCCTCCATGATCTACCATGACGAGCTTTCATCCTCAATACCTCCGTAAAAAACCGATACTTCTCCATGATATCCTTGATATGCGAAAGCCTCTTTACGTAGTTGGTTATATTTTTCTTAAACACTGCACCCATCGCCCCTCAGCCGAGGATCGTTTTGTTCCGCTGCGGGTCTTCGTCATGTTCCGGCGCTTGCGCGTCTGGATGCAGGACCAAGCGCAGCTGGCCAAGGTTCGTTTAGGGTTCAGGGTTTAGGGTATAGGGTTTAGGGTCGTCTCTCGCGGGAGATGCAGCAAAGTGAAGGGATGTGCATGAAAGGCACCTCCCTCCAACTTGTCCAAAATTCAGATATTTGACTACTGTAGAAATAATACGAATAGCAATGTGAATAATAGTAATCATCATGTAATAGTGGAATCCCCCGTAAGCATGTAGCAGTGTAAGAAAAGCTCACAAGACGTGCTGCGCAGGTCCTGCGATCCTCCGAGCTCTTGGAAGTCTGGGGCGAAGGACGTCAAGCCTGGGTTCGTCACAAGGCTTCTTGTTTTTTTAATATATCCCCTATATATACCCTTTGAGGGATAACATACCCTTTAAGGGATTATATACCCTTTAAGGGATGAAAGAATTTAGGGTACCTCATTCCCTCATTCCCTACTAACCAACAGTAAGAAGGTGGATCACAGCCAGCGCCCCCATGAGTCGCCGGATCAGGCCGATGCACTGACTTCTGCAGTTGCTTTCTAAACCCTAAACCCCAAACCCTAAACCCTAAACCCTAAAAATGTGTTGTGTACTGGTCGGTGACTGGCAGATCGAACGGCAAACTGCCTGCTTGGAGCTGCTTGCAGCTCGTCGATTTGCTCCTTGCCATTGTCATTGTGGTGATTTGTGTGAGGAACCTCTCTGAACCACATGCCGACAGCCTGAGACAGCCTGAGGTTGAAGCTGTGCAGATGCTGCGGCCAGCATCTGGCCTGCAATTCTGCCCAAACTTGCCCAAAGCGCGCTGAGAAGTGCCAATTCGGTCCCAGGAATATTACGCTCGCTATGCCGGGCCTGTGGCCTGTGGTTCGCCTGCTGCGGACTCCGGGCACTAAATGGCACTAGCAGTGTGCAGCGGTCTGGGCGGTCTTGTTCATTTCCGAGCAAGTTAAGAGCTGTACTGATACGCCTGGTATATAAGGATGATGTTGAAGCAGTGGAGTGGGAGCCTTTGCATCTGCGTGGCACAGGCTGCAGGTAGAGTCAGTCCTGTGGCCAGAGCGCCAGCTGGCTTTGCTAAATGTACCTGCCGCACAAATCTGACATGTCAGCTTGTCAAGCCCTCATCGAGCAGGAAGCTGACCATGCCATTTTCTATATATATATATATATATATGAATGATATATTTTTTTGATACTGTGCTGCGACCTGCCAGTACGTTAGTTTCGTATAGCTTTGGGTTCTTGGCTTCAAGGCAGCATCGAAGTGTGGCCTTCCTCACTGGCATTGAGTGGGCCTGGGCCTGTATCAACAGACACGGCAGCATCCAGTTGAACGCACGAGGCAAGAGTGTACACTGCCTCGGATTACAGCGGGCCATGGCGCGAGGTGCTGCACTACTACGTCCGCGGATGCAGGTCCTGGTCGTGGCTGCAGCCCGAGCCGGAGGTAGGGATCTTTGACGATTCTTGAATCCGAAGCTTCCCGCGTGAGGTTCTATCCCGCTCACTACCCGCCGCTGTGCGTAACCTGGCAGCAGCTGCATGAAGCCCTAAACCCTAAAACCCCCTAAACCCCAAAACCCTACCCTCTGAGTGCCCAAACCAAGGCAGGCCTTGCAAGCGTGTGGGGGGCCTCAGCCCAGGGAACAGTTGAACATGAGCGCAGGGAAGGCTCAAATGTTTGCAAACATCGCTGGAAGAAGTTCGAAGCCTCAACCATCCCAGGATCGTACTGTTGGTGAGTAGGGAATGAGGAAATGAGGTACCCCATATAATCCCTTAAAGGGTGTATATAGGGGAATATAGGGTACCGCATTCCCTCATTCCCTACTAACCAACTGTAAGGGACCCCCCAGAGACAAGTTGCATGGGCAACGAATGCTTGCCAGTTTCAGGCGGTTTGTTGCCAGCTTCAGCCAAGCCCCTCCCAAGCGTTTTGACGGGAGCACCGTCTGTCGGGGTGATCTGAGCCGACGCAGATTGTGCCCTTGCTGTTTCGCAAGCAACACTTCACCTTGCCGGCCGTTAGTTTATGGACAACCGCGTGGATGCCTCTCACATTATCTCCGTGTGCTGCACTTCTGTGGGTGCCGCTCTCCGTTCGTGGTGACTATACGCCACATCTAGACGCGGCAG
>CAJNDS010002710.1:0-30000 GCA_905221605.1 Symbiodinium natans | reverse complement strand
CGAAATGAAGAGCTGCGGATTCAGGTAAAGATGGCAAGGGAAAGGGAAAGCGCGGACAGAAGGGTACGTGCCCAAGCTCTGGCCGCAAATGCCTTGGGTTGATATCGTCATGCTTTTGGCTGTCGAATATCGTATGAGGCTCTTCTAGGCAAAGTGAGAAGGAGACCCAGGACAAGGTGAGTCTACACAAAGCGCTTTTACAAGCACTCATGGCTCTCTAGGAATGCCGCGGAGCTTCCATGAGCTCTAGATTGCAGATGCCTGGAGGAGAGTCCCGATGCTTTGGTGCCTGGACGGGACGGTGACGAGACTCTTGCCTGATTCCCGTTCGGAAGTTGGTGCAAGCACCTGAGACTTTACGGTAAACTGTCGGGCCATATAAGTGCAGATGCCTAGCTTGGCGCACGTTTCGAATGCATCATGGTGAAACACTGGTGTTGCACAAGGACACCGGCCGTTCGCAACGACTTGGCGGCTTCGTTTGCTGCTCTGCTTTCAGGGGCGACGTGTTGTGACTCCGGCAGTGTTCACAACCGCTGTGCCGAACATCACCGTGCATGCCGAGTCATTCCGATCGATACAACACGTCAAGGGTTTTCAGCCCACTGCCACGGTTCACTGTCATCTGATGAGTAGGGGAGGGACAGACGCGCACATCTGTACTCAATCACGTGGTGTAAAGATGTGCACAGTTGGTGTGATGACAGTGCCGTACTGTAAGGCCTTGGGCATCACTTACAATATGGGAGCATGGCACACTAAGCGAAGCGCAGAGCAGCATGACGAGATGGTCCTTCAAGCATTGCAACAAGATGGCTTTACAGGGCTGGGCGCAGGCTTGAGCCTTTCTTCAACATCAACTAGACTTGAATAGTCAATGCATTGTTCAGCTTTACAGTCTGGGCTGGCCTGTGCGCGTTCTTGGGTTTCGGGTCGACCATCGTGCGCCAGGTCATGATCGACCATGCAACGTGTCGTGAATGCGCTGCTGATCATTGGGTTGCCAAAGGATGCCGACGGCACAGGCAGCTGGCTCATAGGCGCATGCAATGACCCATGTGCGTTTTGCTGCTGTAAGTCAGTATTGTGGGACTGTCAACGTCGGCGAAAGACTGCAATTGCATTGGCCCCTGGCTGAATCCTGTCTTCAATGGCTTGTCACTTGTCACGGCTTGCCGTATGGGTACTTGGTGCATGATCGCAATTCCAACAAGCCATTCTGCCGAAATGCCTCACAGCGAGAAAGACAAAACAACATGTGTCGACAACGGCAGCTTCCCACAGTATGCTCGTTGCGCTGGATCGCTGGGTGCAGCTGAAAGCAGTTGCCAAGCACTGCTCCTACTAACAGAGTGTTTTGTTTGTAGGCGGCTGCCCCTGGACCAGCAGGTTGTATACTTGATACCTGGCATCTCATCATCCAAGGCTGAATGTACAACCTGCCTACTAAAATTAGGCTGTGAGGGGGCAGTGGCCCTCTGCCAACCATCCCGTGGTCCTATTAAGCGAATGCTGAGGCCCAAAAGGTTACTCAACGCGTTTGGCTTGTACAGATCTTCTCCATGGCACGACTGTGCCCAAGGCATCCACCAAAGACCTTTGCGACCGTGGGCTGTTGTTTTGCTTTCTGAACTGTATGAGGTGTGTGAACTTGGTGACTTTTTGGTTGCATTGCCTTGGGCATCGCTCGGGCTTAGCTTTCAATCCCAGGAGGCATGGAAGCCACAGCCCGCTTTGGCCACGCCCCAGCCAACTTCCCCAGACAGCGAAGGCAAGAGGCTGCAGCTTTCACACTTCCATTGGAGCAAGCAAGCCTGTGTACAGCAGGGGTTCTTCGACTGCACTTGGACTCCAGGGGCCGCAGGGATGGAGAGAAGGTACGTGCATGATGTTTGCAAGTGACTCGCCAGTGCATGCTCTCAAAAGCCCTATCATGGTTCACCTTTGGCAGATGCACTCGCGGCACATTCTCAAAGCTGAGGCGAATGGGCGAATGTATCGTCGTGTGAAGACACTTTCTGTTCACGCCTCCAATGAGCTAGTTGTTTCAAAATGGGCTGGCATGCAGCAAATAAGATGCCAAAATGTGCCAAGCACTTCGTTTCAGGCGGATTTGTTCAAGACGCATCTTGGTTTAAACTACGATCCAAGCTCCCCGCCTGGATCCACTCGTAGAAGCAGCGTGTAAACTGTCGGTGCTTCTGGCGCCCTCTTGGACTTCATGCGCAGTAAGAGGGCGTGCAAGTTGTCCCAACTCATGATCCGCGTAGTCAGAACACCCCAAACCTTCAGCATCCGGTGGCCGTTGCACCATGTGGCGCCTCGGCCGGGCTGCCGCAGCATTGGGAAGAGCACCAGGCGGCTTGCGCTTTCGATACTTGGGCTTGCAAGGTGCAAAGGAGCTCGAACTGCTCTCACATGTTGTCACATCAGCCGTTTTTTCTTTGTGCCGGAATCCAGAAGCCGGAAGATAATGAGGCACAGATATTTGTCTTACGAACCTAGAGAAATGCCGTTTCTTGCTGCATTCCATGTCGAACGTGACTGCTGCTCCCAGCGTACTTGCCAGCGCAGCAGTACGACACTGAACCATCAAGCTGAAGTTACCCCATTCCGATTCCAGATGAAGCTAAGCTGCACCGTCATCGTAGCCTGAACACAGACAAAATGGCAAAACTTGCCCAATCCGCATCAGTCCACAGCCTGATCAATGTTTTGCAATCTGTCGCCCTCAACCATGGCATGCTAACTTCTATTCTAAAACATTCAGGCCATAAAACCCAACCCCAAAACAACCTCATCTTGTCAAGAGGATATCACGAGAATGAAGGGGGTCGTTGATCGGAAGGTGTACCATACCTACGCTGTATAGTCCTACAGATTCTTCCACAGTTTCACTAGTCGGCAGAGTTTCCTGATGAAGCCCTTCGAAACACTCCAGGTGAATGATGTGTATGTGCTTTCTAGATGTCACGAGGTACACAGGTTTACACAAAGGGACGATACAGCACTGGGGCACCTGTTAGCACGATGGTATCACAGCTGCCCTACCTGCGGTGCACAGTCAGTGCTCAGGACTGCAAGCGTTCGCAGCGGAGGCGCGGCCATGAATGGCAAAACGCATTCTGTCAGTGGCTGATCAACCTTTCTGTTATATTGTTTCGAAACATCTTTGCGCGTTTATGAGCATCCGAAAGATGTGGGAGGAGGATGAGAAGACGTTGACAACAGAAGTGCCAACAGAGATCTGAACGGGTTCGAGGAAGCTACGAAAACCTGTAGAGAACTGAGCAGCGAAAGTGGGTGAAAGCACGCAGACGCCCTGCAGGGTCTTCTACGAAAGGGGGGAGTTTGGCAGCGGAACCAGACACACTTTAAATGACAAAAAACAGGACGTGGGGGCCAGAGGGTGCGACAGAAGATTGGATGTAAGATATGTGAGAGCGTTCCTAGTAACCCTAAACCCTAAACCCTAAACCCTAAACCCTAAACCCTAAACCCTAAACCCTAAACCCCAACGTATGGTAGCACTGCGTAGAGCTCAGGCTGCTGAGGCGTCGAAGCTGCGGCCCAGGCTGGGATACTTGGGCACCTTCCTGTCGCAAAGGTTCTCAGAACTGAATTCGGAGATATCTCGTGAAACATCCGATGGAACACCATGAGCTGTCATGCAATGAGTCATGAAACGTCATGAGACCACGGCCCTGCTTCATCTTCCGCGAGGCCAGCAGGGAAGCGGAAAGAGTTGGTGACAGCCGGAAGGGTGCGACCCTCGGCCACGGAGCCAAAGAGCCTCAGTCGAGCGCGCATCGCAGCTCCTTATCACAGTGTCAGTTTTGTCAGGTACTCGGCGCTGCTGTAGGCGGTGCTGGAGTTGCCTCTTGTCCCAGGGACTTAGTGGCTTAGTGCTTGAGATTGAGCCGCCCACACTCGGAGCAACTCAAAAGTCAGGCTTATGCAGCATCAGACAGCGTGCGTGGGCCCGTCGACGAAGCCGTCAAGAAGCTCACGGAAGCTTTTGAGGAGCGTACGGGAACCCTAAACCCTGAACCCTGAACCAAAAAACCCTAAACCGGGAATGTAGGGGATCCTGAGCAAAGGCTTAATTAGAGTTGCCTCTGCCGTTTTTATTTTTGAGTTTTTCAAAGCTCCAAAAACAGGACCGCCAGCGCTCCACTTAGTGCCACGTAGCCATGTGGCCAGCACGAATCTGATAATCTGCACGATGCCCAAACTGGATGACCTGGCCATGACCGGCCTAACAGAGCCTCGAGGCTCGATTCTTCTGCGGGGCTCCCAGTGGGGTTACGCTTACATCTGTTTGCTACTGCTATTTGCATAAGAGCCCCAAAAGAAAAATCAATAATCCCCAAATTACCCTCAAGGGGAAGAACATGTTTCTGTTATTATTCTTTTTGGGGGTTCATGAGCAAACTGTAGTTTAACATTGCGATCTGCTTGAGCCCGCACATTGAGATGGGCTCGGCGCAGTCAAACCCTGCGACATCGTGCGACAGCACGACAATCAGCCCTGCAGCGTACGGTCGCTTGCAGTGGCTGGCAGGATTTCAACGACACCTCGCGCGAGTTCTTCGAGAACGCGGGAGATCGTGTTCTGGGAAAGCGACAGGCAGTGGCAGGCCTGCAGAAGGTTCAAGCAACTTTCCCCCGCGATGGAAAGGAGCCATGGCTCCTGGACCGCCAGACCATGAAGTATGATGAGATGCTCCCCACGCTGGTGCTTGATTTGGACAAGGCAGCTTGGAAAGCCTCATTGGTTTTGCTCGAGCGCGAGCTGTTTTGTCAACATCGAAGCTGCAGGTGATACTTCATCTTCATCATGAAAGCAAGCAGGCGCGGAATGCTCGATGTCACCAATGCTGCAATCAAGCTACTGATCAGTTGATTCAACATTGTGATTCCAGGGCTGGCAAGTCGTGAAACGACCCTTCGCAGACCAGTTCTTCAAGGACCGTCCAGATCAAGTTCGAAACTGTGAAGCTTCTGTTCCAACGGCACATCCCGCTCGCATTCCACTGGCATGACACCCTGTTTACACTCCCCTGCCCAAGGATCCCAACCAAATTTGCAGGCCATAGACCCTCTTACTTGGAGCTGCATGGTACGTATGAGCAAATTAGAACTGTACTTATCACCCACTTATAAGCCCCTTAAGTGCCCTATTTTGGTTATAAGTGCAGTTATAAGTACATTTATCATTGGTTAATATTACAGGGGTTAGAAGAGATGAAGTACGGCGGTGCGATAAACAATGTCCAAATGCGGACCTCCTCGTTCTAAGGCGTTTAGAAAGGCCTAAGGAGCTGCTCAAGTTGCTGGTGTTGAGCCAGCCAGGGTGCATTGAAAGACGCAAAGCTTTTCAGCAGCTGCCACCCAAAGACCAATAAGTACGCCCGTATAGGTACACCCTTTAGGAAACACACACACACACACACACACACACACACACACACACACACACACACACACACACACACACACACACACACACACACACACACACACACCACACACACACCACACACACACACACACACACACACACACACACACACACACACACACACACACACACACACACACACACACACACACACACACACACACACACACACACACACACACACACACACACACACACACACACACACACACACACACACACACACACACACACACACACACACACACACACCCACACACACACACACACACACACACACACACACACACACACACACACACACACACACACACACACACACACACACACACACACACACACACACACACACACACACACACACACACAACACACACACACACACACACACACACACACACACCACCCACACACACACACACAACACACACACACACACACACACACACACACACACACACACACACACACACACACCACACACACACACAAACACACACACACACACACACACACACACACACACACACACACACACACACACACACACACACACACACACACACACACACACACACACACACACACACACACGCGACACACAGCGGCGAGGTGATATCGACATCCAGGAAGACTGTGAGCACATAGCATTCATTTATCCTTGGTAAGTATGCTAATGACTTTATCTTGTTTCGAGATAGGGTTTGGGGCGTAGGGCTTAGGGCTTAGGGTCTAGGGTTTAGGGTATTAGGGGATAGCCCACTCGTGTCATACACCAAGAACTTGCAGCTGCGATCGATGCACGTAATGTGTCAAAGCACTTCTGTTTCTAGATCGGCGGATTTTCAACATGAGCCGCGAAAGGGTAAGATGATCAGTGTATTTAGTAGATCAGCCCATATCAAGGGACGGGTGATGAACACATGATGCAATCTCGATCATCCGGTGGTGTCGGCCACACAGAAGGTTTGCTGGTAGCTTCGGCTACACGTCTCTCTTCACTTCAAAGATTGGTATCGAATCCAGTTTAGAAAATCGCATTGGAACCCTAAACCCTAAACCCTAAACCCTAAACCCTAAACCCTAAACCCTAAACCCTAAACCCTAAACCCTAAACCCCAAGCCCACAGGAAATATGCCACTACTACGAGCTGGTGATCTTCTCTGATGACGTGTTTCCAGCTACGCCCTCAGACTGGTCCCTTGTGCGCGATGTGTGTCTGTTGCGTGGAACGTTGTGGACTAGGGTGTAGACCCTAAACCCTAAACCCTCAACCCTAAACCCTAAACCCTAAACCCTAAACCCTAAACCCTAGGTGCAGGGTGAATTGTTCAAGAACAGTTCGAGAGCGTGGTTATCCAAGGTGGCCTTGGACATTGTCTCGAAGTGGAATCTTCCGGTGCCTTCCTCAGCAAGAGAAGTCTTCCTAGGTAGGATAAGGGGGACCCTTGAAAGGGAACCCTTCTTAACCTTCTTGTGTCTCTATTAAACAGGGACCTTATTCAGAGGGTCTATATCCCCAAGGGTCCCCGTAATCCTATCCCCTAAGTCTCTGGAAGTGCCCATGTCTACCCCAGCGATGTCTTGCGAAGATCTCGGGCGTCCTCCACCGAGACTTCTGCAAGAAGATCCTCGGCAGCAACGGGATGTCAACTTCAAGACCGCTTGACTTCAAAAGTAATCAGTGAATGAACCCCAAACCCTAAACCCAAAACTCGAAACCCTAAACCCTTAACCCTAAACCCCATCCTCCGAATTGCATCCTTCCCTAGTGCCACCCTCCTAGTCATGCAGAGCGGCGCCGAGGAAGCGGAACCATTTCGTGAAGGACGCTCCCTGCGCCACCCTGTGCAGATTCCGGGGATGCCCTGAGAGGGTATTTAGGGTTTAGGGTTTAGGGTTTAGGGTTTAGGGTTTAGGGTTTAGGGTTTAGGGTTTAGGGTTTAGGGACTCTGGGTGCGCCCCGAAAAGCATAAGAGTGCTACAAAGAGAGGGTTGCTTTTGGCGATGTCTGCGAGTGCACAGGCCTGAAGTCACTTCAGAAATGTGAAATTTTAGAAGTTATGTATAAAGATTCGGGGATGCAGTGTGAATGCGTGTTTGTGAATGTGTTGCGGTGGAATTTGGGAGTGTGGGAGAGATCTTGCCCAACTTTTTGCTGCCCCCTCTGTGAGCGCTTCCGAAAGCTTCGGCCCAGTGTTGGCATGGGAGGCATCATCAGTCTCGACATTTAATTTGAGTTTCCTTGTTTTGCTACCCTTGATGGCTATGATGTGCTGGGGTTGTCAGTTTCACTAGTTACTTGTTTGCATCCTGCCGCTTTCCTGTTGCCGTCGTTCGTATTTCTGAGTATAGGCTTCCTTTGTGTTTCCGGCTTTCCGTTGGTTTGTTGCATTCTTCAACTTTCCTGCTTGTTGTTGCTTTGTACTGTTACTACTGCTGCTGCTGCTGCTGCTACGGTTTTGTATCAGCTACAACGACCTTTACTTCTCGTGGTTCACGAAATGCGGCTGCGCATCTAATGCTATAGGCCCCAATCAGATTGTGTTGGTGCCAATCTTGATGACTGCCCAGTGCCATGTGCGCATGCTGGTTGCACAATGTGATTTCAATTCAAGTGAGAGCTACTGCGACAGTCAGCACAGGAATAGTGCCCGAGAATAAGTTGTAAGTATATTTCTTGAAGGTCATTGCACAACAAAGGAGTCAGAGATCATACTCATAATCTGTGCACCGGTTTTACGTGAGGACCTTTCCAAGCTGGGGCGGAGGTTGGACCGTGCCCCTTGGCCTGCGCCTAGCCAAACCAGTCTCCGGCACGACATCTCAGAGAGCAAGATACAACGGACTCACAGCATATCTGGGCCCAGACGCTCATGATCGACCACGATCCGGCAGCCTTCCAACTACAGGCAGAATCCTGGAATCTTTGCGTGGCTTGAAGGGCCACAGCAGAGCATGCGGACATGAGTAACAGCAAGGCAAATATTTAAGTTTTGCGCCTCCGATCTTTCTGCGAGTACTCATGCCGGCCTTAGCATGCAAGCACGAGCTACTGCTGAGCCGTTGTGTGTTCTCTCTTTCCAGGCAGGATCACGCTAAGCTTTTTTCCGCACATCGGTGAATTCAAGCTGACCTGCCAGCCGGCCAATGGCATCGTCATTCGGCCATTTGAGGGCGACACCAGTGACACCGTCGGAGCCTTTCGAAGCTCACACAACTGTATTTCATACATGCCTATCATACCCAGACTTGAACGCCAAGGAACTCGCAGATCTGCTGGAGTTCTTGAAGGCATCAGTGAGCCACATAATATGACCGAATATGACCTTTCTATGTGCAACATGTATCTCACCGAAGTTGCCTGTGGAACACCCGGTGGACGCCCAGAAGCCAGGCTGCCGCATGCAGCCCCACCGACCTGCGGAAGTGCAGCTGCCGCATTGCATACTACTGCATGCTGTTGCACTCTTGACTCTTGGGCATCTGAAAATGCCCCCCCCCCCCCCAAAAAAAAAAAAAAGGCTCCTTTTTCGACCTTGCTGTGGGAATTTGTAGGTGGCCTTTTTTTTTTGCGAGAGAGAGATAGAGAGCGCTGGTTTTCGTTCCCTCTCAGGAAGGGCTTCTAAGAGTCCGAATCAGAGGGCTGAGAGTACATAATTCCCTAAACCCTTAAACATCCCTTAAACCCTTAAACCCTTAAAACCCTTAAAACCCTTAAAACCCTTGAACCCTTGAACCCTTAAAACCCTTGAACCATCTTGAAGCCTTAAACCCTTAAACCCTAGAAAAGAGAAGGCCCAACATGGCTGGCCGAAGGCATGACACAAATTAAGGGCCTTCTTAAAGTGCGCAAACCGAGCTGTATTCCATTATCATATTCTTATGCTGGTATATGATTCTCATACTGTTATGTCGGTATAGTATTACTACTAATAGGAGCCACAAATCCGAATGCAGATACGTATTACGCACGCGGCAACCCACGACACGAGATCCGAACTGAAGTGTGTTATCCGTCTCTCTCGCTCTCTCTCTTGTGTCTGTCTCTCTTTGATCTCTCTCGCTCTCTCTCTCTCTCTCTGCTTGCTTGCTTGCTTGATTGCTTCCTTCCTTCCTTCCTTCCCTCCCTCCCCCGCGCCCTCCCTCCCTCCCTCTCTCCCTCCTTCCTTCCTTCCTGTCTCTCTCTCTCTCTCACATTCATTTTCCCTCTCTTTATCTTTCTCATTCTCTCTCTTTCTCTCCCCCATCCTTTCTCTCATTGTTTTTTATTCTCTCTTTCATTCTCTCTGGACCCGCCTTGTTTTTACCACCTGCGGCTTTGATTGATTTTTACCCCAAGCTTTATCTTCTAGTCCCCCATTGCCCAGCATTCCCACCCAAAATTAAGCACCACTACCCACCATTCCCACACCTGCCATTCCCACCATCCCTTGTCACACCCACCATGACCCACACCTCCCGCCACCACTCCCCAATACCCACCATTACAAATCATTACCCGCCGCTGCCCGCTATTGCCTACCATGTCCACCTTTACCCACCATTCCCACCATATTCTCACCATTACACCATTCTCACCATTACCCACCTGTGTCCGGTGGGACACCGATCGGCGGAAGCTGCGCAGAAGGGGTGGGCTCGAATCTGGATCAGTAGTGAGTAGAATTGCACCCGTCCGTGGAAGCATAGTGAAAAACTACCCCCGCGGAAGCTACTCTTGAACCACGTTGCATCTGTGGAAGGGTTCCTATGTACCTAATCGAACAAAGACCATGGCCCTTTCGCTGGGCGCCTCACGAGTTGTCCGCTTCCTCAATAAGTCACTCGGACTTTTCTCGTGCTAGCTACAGATCTGGCCCGTGCCCACGACACGGCAGGTTTGTTGAGAAGTATGGAGGCGGTGATCAGGACGTTGGCAGGCATCCAACTGGAGCAAAGGGTACGCGTTGTTACTGGGGACAGTCAGGTTCCCAAGTGCAGGTGAGTGACTAATTGTAGTAGTCTGGTGCGTGCCCAAGTTTTTGTTCAACACATCATCGGATCCTAGATGCACATCGCCTTGATTCCCTCAAGCCGTTCACGTGCGTAGACTGTCGAGCTTGGCCACGAAGTTTGTCCTGTTTACGGCTGGCTGGAGGCGCTATCTGGTACAGAAACAAGAGCAGGACAAGCTGGTGGAAAGCAGGAGATCTCTTGGAAGGCGCGGTTCCCTTCTCCGAATTTTCTCGATGTAGTGGGCCAAACACTGACCGAGCAGTCAGGGCCTTTGGCAAGAACCCATCCATCGGCAGCCAGCCTGGACAGCCGCTCGGTATGACAAAGGAAGATGAAGCACAGAGAGATGCACAAGGGACCCCTAATATAGACCTGCAGACAGTAGGATTCCTTATGATAAGGGCCCCCGATAAGGTACCCCAAATTTCGGAAACCCTAAACCCTAAGCCCTAACACCTGAAAGTCTAGAAAAGGGTTGAAGCATGAACAAGCCGCAAGCCACGGGCTCGGCAAGAGCTTTCATCATTTTCATCATGCCTTTTGCCATCCGGCTGAGCGTGTGCCTTGCGGATCTTTGCTTGCCTTGGCAAGCCAAGGTTGGGCTTTGGAAGCATGCCCCGATAGACAGACAAGATGATGCTGCGTGCACCAGTTGCGCTCAAGTGGCGCGCTGGCACTGGCAGCTGCCTGATGTCCAGTTCTCCGACAGCTTGGGGTTCCCTGTCCAGTCGCCCTCAGCCAAGTAAAACATCAGCCCTTGGCGGCCACCGTTGGCCATTGTCACGACTTTTTATCCCAGGCCGCCTGCTACGAAGCAGAGGTTAGATGCTTCAACATGCTTTTATACAGGTGCGCGCGATGCATGCACTGCGTGCGTGCTCCCTGTGCAAGTTACAGCAGCTGCAAGCTAAGAGTTGCAGATTTTGCCGCAGAGAAGCATGCCATTTCACGTTGGATAGAGTCTGAAGGCCATCAGTGCTAGCTCTGACAAAATGAGGACCGTGCATGTAGCTTTGTGCGGGTTCGTTGTGTCAGCAGCCGCTGTCGGGCAAAGTCGCTTGTAGGAAGAGCCCTAGCCTAAACCCTAAACCCGATGACAGAAGGCACTGTCAGTCCATGCGGCTCAAGCGCTTGGGCTGATTGTACAACATGGCTGAACGGTATTTGATCTCCAAGGCGCGCACGTGAAGACAAGCGAAGCCATACCAGCATGGGCTATTTGGCCGTACAATCCCCCAAACCAACCCCATAAGGGGCCTTTTTAAGGGTTATGGGGTATAATAGCCCATGCAGGTACTGCAACACATCCTGAGCCCTTTTCGCTGCTGTGGCTCGAGGCGGAGGTGCCCGAGGGCGCGGCCGTGCCTGAGCTGGTGAAGCTCCGGCAGGCACGGGACGAGAAGCTGGCAGCAGCAGCGGGCCCAAATGCTTTACTTCACGCATCACAAAATGCTTGCAATCCACGTCTGTTTAAGGAGAAGAAGCAGGCGCTCGAAGAGAAGCAGAAGCAACGCCAGGAGCGACTCAAAATCATGTCATCTCCCATCTGCCAGCTGCTGTAAGAACCGTGGACTACTTGACACATGTCAACTCTTGCGGACCACAGGAAGAGCGGGCGAAGCTGAAAGAGCGGACTGAGGCTTACGAGAAGGACAGCTATGGAAATTTGCATGAAATCAGGAATCTCCAAAATGTCACATGTCCGACGTTTAAAAAGTTCTAATTATTCTAATTTAAAAAGTTCTAATGTATTGGTAGAACAGAACATGCTGGAACTGGATCCCGAGAATTGGAATGGGCAGCAGATTCCAGGAGTATGCAGACACTGCCTCGGAGCTTGTGAAGCTCCGCCGAGAAGCGAAGCTCAATGGAAATTTCTTCGTGGAGCCTGAGGCGTTGAGAGTGCGAAGAAAACTATGGCACCCCATGCGTTTTCTACTTATTCTGTGCCTGCGCAGGCGAAGCTGCTGTTCGTCGTCCGCATTGCAGGCATCATCAAGATGAGCCCAAAGCCAAGGCGCGGTGCGAAGAGCAGAAGTTTTGAGCATGTTTCTGTGCTTGTTGTAGCTGTTGAGACTTGTTGCGTTGGAGGAAGGTGCTCCAGCTGCTTCGACTAAAGCAGCTGCACAATGGCGTCTTCCTGAAGGCCAGTCCCCGTCTGCAGGGATGTTGCGGCTGCCGTCGCACCAAGCTGCACTTAGGTGAACAAGCCTATCCTGAACATGCTGAAGCTCGTGCAGCCGTACGTGACATACGGCTACCCGTCCCTCAAGACGGTGCGTGAGCTTGTCTACAAGCGTGGCTTCGGGAAGGCCCTCGCATGTACGGCGTTCTAGGCACGAGAATACCAAAAGCGGCTTTCTTTCCTCGCAGGTGAACAAGCAGCGCCTACCCCTTGCGTCCAACGACATCATCTCGGACAACTTGGGCAAGCGCCGGCCTCGGTGACGGAGCGTGCAGCATACGAATGGGCATTTATATTATATTATATTATATTATATTATCTTATTTAATGGCTACCGCCAGTGCCGCCGACCCCTCAACCTGATGCTCCGCGCAAACCGGACAAGAACAAGGATGGCAGGCCATCTTTCGACGAATTCGCAGAGGCAGGAGGAGAGTGAGCGGTCTACGGTTTAGGGTTTAGGGTTTCGGGTTTAGGGCCTAGGGTTTAGGGCTTAGGGTCTAGGGCTTAGGGTTGAGCGTTCAGGGTTTCAAGGGCATTAGGAGGGCTTAGTCGGTAGTGTGCTGAGAGGCCATCCGCGACCGCTGTGCAATATCTGTCGGCCAAGCATCTCCTCAATTTGAACTGGAACAAGGCCACTCGAAACCCTAAACCCTAAACCCTAAACGCCTAAACCCTAAACCTTAAACCCTAAACCCCTAAACTCCTAACTCTAAAGCCCTAAGAAGCCCTAAACCCGAAACCCTAACCCCTAAACCCTAAACCCGAAATCCTAAACCCCAAACCCTAACCCTCCCTTAAAGGGTATGCATAGGGCACATATGGCATCTCACTCCCCCAGTCCGCACGAGCCAGCAGTAAGCGGTCCCCCAGACTCTGCTATAGCGGGAAGGGCGGACGGACGGGAAGAGCGGAGAGGGCGGGCGTGCACTGGGGCCCTTTAAAGTCATCTGATCGGGTCCAGAGGCATAAGGTCAATGAGCCAGTGCGGCCAGGGACGTTTAGGCCATGGGGAGGCGGAGCGGGAGGGGACCAGGCATGAAAGTGCGGCCAGGGATATCTAGGCCATGGGGAGGCGGAGCAAGCGGCAAGGGCGGAGCAAGCGGGAAGAGCGGAGAGGGCGGGCGTGCACTGGGGCCCTTTAAAGTCATCTGGGTCTAGAGGCATAAGGCCAGGGGACCAGGCATGAAAGTGGGGTGGGGGGTGGGGGGGGGGGGGGGGGGGGGGGGGGGGGGGGGGGGGGGGGGGGGGGGGGGGGGGGAAGGGGGGTAGGGGAGGGGGCGGGCACGCTGGAGCCCTTTAAAGTCAGTCTTTAAAGTCAGTCATCTGATCGAGTGGGGAAGGGGTAGTAGGGGAGGAGGATGGAGTGGAATGGTTGGGAAGGGTGGTTGGTGGTGGGAGGGTTAGGCGGGGTGGATTGGGGGTACGGTGAGAGGGGGGCCGGGGGGGAAGGCCGGGCGTGGATTGGCCCTGAAACAGTGGAATGGTTGGGAAGGGGAAGGGTAGTGGGAGGGGCAGGGGAAGGGGTTGGTGGTGAGCCATGGCGGGCGGAGCGGGCGGAAAGGGCGGGAAGGGCGGGAAGGGCGGGAAGGGCAGGAGGGCGGGAAGGGCGGGGCACGGACTGGGGCCCTTTAAAATCAGCTTAAGGTGCGGGGTTACGCCGACGCCATGGAGTCTTCACTAGCGCCTCCCCCGCTCAAAGCTGGGGTCGGCGGATATTATATTATATTATATTTTATTATATTATATTATATTATATTATATTATATTATATTGCTTTGTATTATGTTATAATGTTATAGTATGTTATAATGTTGTATTATATTGTATATACTATACATCGTTATATTATATATAAGTATACACAATGCATCCATCTTCAGGTATGGCATCCATGGAATGGAGGACATCATCCATGAGATTTACACGGTTGGCCCCAGCTTCAAGCAGGTGGGCTTCCCTGTGCTGAGATGTGCGAAGCCACTTAAGCTTGTTTGCTTGATGATGCCAAGGGAGTTGTATCCCCTCTGTCTGCAGGCCTCCAACTTCTTGTGGCCATTCAAGCTGAGCTCGCCCAAGGGTGGGTTCATCAACAAGCGCTCGGATCTTACAGATGCCATGCTGCAGCAGACTTTGCTGTGTACTGTAGTCGGTATGCTGGCGGAGGTCACGGCTTTTGCGAAGCACGGGGAGGTGACTGGGGAAATCGGGAGGACAGCTTTTGTACTGACAAGCGATGGGGCAGGCAGGGAGGCAGCTTGAGTGCAGGAGCTGATCAACGACCTCTTGAAGCGCATGAACTGAGCTTTGACCTTGGAGCCACCCCCGTCGCTGGAGATCAAAAGAATACAGCGGGTGAAGGAAGAGGCCGATCCCCTACATCTAGCGACCAAATGCTGCGCCCGGCTGGTATTGGGGGCATCCATATCACTCATCACGAGAGCTAGCTCCCTTGCAGCGTTCAAGAGTCGCCGTTTACCAGCCAATCTCACAAGGGTTCAGGTGGACTGCGGTCCGTAAGTAGTACGGACATTCAGGGTAATTACTCTTCTTGCACCCTTAAAGTTTCAGCTCATGTGGGTCTGAAGTGTTCGCACGAACGACAGCTGCGCGCGTCCGAACTGAACCACCCACAGTCTCCAGTTTCAAGTTGTCTGTCGCAGCTGGTTCTAGCGGCTCGAGCCGGCTGGACATCGGCCATGGCTGAGCGGTACCTGATCTCCAAGGCACTTTGCCAAAGAAACTTATGCACCCTAGCATGTTGGGGAAGCCCCACTAGCGCTTCACAGGCGGAGGTGCCCGAGGGCGCGGCCGTGCCTGAGCTGGTGAAGCTCCGGCAGGCACGGGACGAGAAGCTGGCAGCAGCAGCGGGCCCAAATGCTTTACTTCACACATCACAAAATGCTCGCAATCCACGTCTGTTTAAGGAGAAGAAGCAGGCGCTCGAAGAGAAGCAGAAGCAACGCCAGGAGCGACTCAAAATCATGTCATCTCCCATCTGCCAGCTGCTGTAAGAACCGTGGACTACTTGACACATGTCAACTCTTGCGGACCACAGGAAGAGCGGGCGAAGCTTAAAGAGCGGACTGAGGCTTACGAGAAGGACAGCTGTGGAAATTTGCATGGAGTCAGGAATGTCACATGTCCGACGTTTTAAAAGTTCTAATGTAGTGGTAGAACAGAACACGCTGCAACTGGATCCCGAGAATTGGAATGGGCAGCAGATTCCAGGAGTATGCAGACACTGCCTCGGAGCTTGTGAAGCTCCGCCGAGAAGCGAAGCTCAATGGAAACTTCTTCGTGGAGCCTGAGGCCTTGAGACCACGAAGAACTCTATGGCACTCCATGCGTTTTCTACCTGTTTTACGCCTGCGCAGGCGAAGCTGCTGTTCGTCGTCCGCATCGCAGGCATCATCAAGATGAGCCCAAAGCCCAGGCGGGGTGCGAAGAGCAGAAGTTTTGAGCATGTTTCTGTGCTTGTTGAAGCTGTTGAGACTTGTTGCGTTGGAGGAAGGTGCTCCAGCTGCTTCGACTGAAGCAGCTGCACAATGGCGTGTTCCTGAAGGCCAGTCCCCGGCTGCAGGGATGTTGCGGCTGCCGTCGCACCAAGCTGCACTTAGGTGAACAAGCCTATCCTGAACATGCTGAAGCTCGTGCAGCCGTACGTGACATACGGCTACCCGTCCCTCAAGACGGTGCGTGAGCTTGTCTACAAGCGTGGCTTCGGGAAGGCCCTCTCGTAGTTGTGTGACATTCTAGGCAAAAGACTGCCAAAAGCTCGCAGGTGAACAAGCAGCGCCTACCCCTTGCGTCCAACGACATCATCTCGGACAACTTGGGCAAGCGCCGGGCTCGGTGACGGGGCTCGCAGCATGCGAATAAGTATACACAATGCATCCATCTCCAGGTATGGCATCCACGGAATGGAGGACATCATCCATGAGATTTACACGGTTGGCCCCAGCTTCAAGCAGGTGGGATTCCCTGTGCTGAGATGTGCGAAGCCACTTAAGCTTGCTTGCTTGATGATGCCAAGGGAGTTGTATCCCCTCTGTCTGCAGGCCTCCAACTTCTTGTGGCCATTCAAGCTGAGCTCGCCCAAGGGTGGATTCATCAACAAGCGCTCGGATCTTACAGATGCCATGCTGCAGCAGACTTTGCTGCGTACTGTAGTCGGTATGCTGGCGGAGGTCACGGCTTTTGCGAAGCACGCGGAGGTGACTGGGGAAATCGGGAGGACAGCTTTTGTACTGACAAGCGATGGGGCAGGCAGGGAGGCAGCTTGAGTGCAGGAGCTGATCAACGACCTCTTGAAGCGCATGAACTGAGCTTTGACCTTGGAGCCACCCCCGTCGCTGGAGATCAAAAGAGTACAGCCAGAGTTCAGCGGGATGAAGGAAGAGGCCGATCCCCTACATTTAGCGACCAAATGCTGCACCCGGTTGGTATTGGTGATATCATTCATCACGAAAGCTAGCTCCCTTGCAGCGTTCAAGAGCTGCCGTCTACCAATCACTCCCGCAAGTGTTCAGGTGGATCAAGCAGCCAAAAAGCTTGCTTGTTGGAACATTCCCGAATGCTTTGGTGGAGCTCTCAACTCTACTGGCTCCTCGGATGTTCCTAGCACACCCACCTCCTGAAGAGATTGTATCATGCATGGGGGTGAGGGATTAGCAGGATCCAGGTTTGCGAGTTTGGACGTTCAGGGTAGTCTTCTTGCGACGGGCATCAGTAGGAGGACAAGTGTGCCGAAGGCAAGGGCTGGGAATACTTGCTTGCTGCTTGGCAGCCATGAGGCTTTATGCAATCGAAGTGATGCATGTGTTTGCATGTCATTAGTGAGTGATTCGTGCAATCTGTTGGGTGAATGCTCGTGTGCAAATTAAGGTGTTTTACCACGCAGTTATTCATTGAATTGTGTGATACCTGGAGCGTAGTTCTAATCTTGCAGCTCGATGAGTGATTCCGGCGCCCCCCGACGTTTCGGTGCGACAGCTCCAAACTTCCTCAGCGGACTCCAAGATGTTGCAATCGCAAGGATCTTATTTGGCATTGGTGCGATGGACTCTTGAAATCCGGTTTTTGCCTGACGTTCATGGCATGCACTTCTCAGGCCGCGCAGCATTATCCCGCAGGTTCGTCTGCTGGCATTCCAATGCCAGACGAGGCAAGAAGCCACAACCTTTGGGCCACTTGTCTGGGTTTATTGCGCTGGCTGCCTAGTTGCTGGACATGTTTGAGCAGTGGATACCCGAGGAACGCAGTCAAGCGCTGCATGGCTTGAATTTGTTGTTGCCTGTGATTTGTTCTTGAGCTTTCAATTGTTGGCTGTAAGCGCACCACCAAACAAGGAATGTGACGAGCCAGAGTTGGCAGCATCCGGTGGTTGAGCAGGCAGTTCCCAGAAGAGACGGATAGCCTATGAGGATTTTTCTGTGCACCTTCTTCTGGGTCCTGACAGTGTTGCTAGCCCAGCGCAACATTCATCAAGCTGGAATGAGCAGTTCAGCACGGCGACGGCGACAGCGACTTCGACCACGGCGACAACGTCGGCGAAAGCGAAACGGCGACGGCGAAACGACGACCACGACGACCACGACGACCACGACGACCACAGAAGTAGCAACAACAGCAACAACAGCAACAACAGCAACAACAGCAACAACAGCAACAACAGCAACAACAGCAACAACAGCAACAACAGCAACAACAGCAACAACAGCAGCAACAGCAACAACAGCAACAACATCAACTCAGCAACAGCAGCAACAGCAGCAACAGCAGCAGCACCAACAACAGCAACAGCAGCAACAACAGCAGCAACAGCAACAACAACAACAACAACAACAACATCAACAACAGGATCAACAACAGGATCAACACCAGGATCAACAACAGAAACAACAGCAGGAACAACAACAGGAACAACAACAGGAACAGGTCCGGCAAAGGGCAAGAACTCATCGAACAAGAGGCAGAGAAACCGCAAACAGTGATTCGCGGGAATAGGTTCATAGATGTACATGTGTAATCTTTGCATGTAGCTTCTGGCTTTATTTAGGCCGACCCTGAACTGAACAGCCCATGTCAGGTGCTCGCAATGGCACTGAACAGCAGCCGGACACGTGAACAACAACAGTGTGCGACCGAGATCAGATTTAACGCAAGTATCTGGGTTCAAGATAAGTATAGAGAAGTATAGAGAAGTATAGAGAAGTATAGAGAAGTATAGAGAAGTATAGAGAAGTATAGACAAAGTATAGATAAGTCTATTCAAGAGGGCTTGCTGCAGATCCGACCGAGGATGGCGCTGCTTCATGATTCTCAGGACTGTTCCAGCTGTCTCATCGGTTTGCTGAAGTCCTTGTGGTCCCCCGAAACCCTAAACCCTAAACCCTAAACCCTAACACCTGGCTAAGTCGGCTCATGGCAGGAGACTCTCCTAACAATGCAGTACCTTCAGCAAATGCAGCAGCTTCAACATACGTCCGACCCCAAGATGCCTCTTTCAAAGGCAGATTGAGACTCAGAGCTTGTTAACCCACAGAGCCCAATACCCCTTAATTAATGGAATAGAGCTGAACTTATAACGGGATCCTTATGATGATTTACGGAATATTCCTTAATTAAGGGGTATTGGGCTCTTTGGGAATTTAAAGCCTAAACCCTAAACCCTACATCAAAAGGCAGGGCCAGATGAATCAGCTGCTGCTGAATATACAGAATCTGGAGAAGTGCCTCGGCTGTAGCGTCGTAGTACCCAAGACGGTTTCGTGCGGAACAAAATGAACAGGGTTTAGGGTTTAGGGTTTAGGGTTTAGGGTTTAGGGTTTAGGGTTTAGGGTTTAGGGTTTAGGGTTTAGGGTTTAGGGTTTAGGGTTTAGGGCATCTGAGGACTTTGCACCACCACCGCGCGAATGAAGCCTACAGGGCCTCCGCCGTGACCCAGGCATTGAGGGTAGGTTCGCCACCGGCCGGTAACGTAGCCAGGAGGAGTTTTGCATGAGCTGTGTGATTTACCCCTGGGTTTAGGGTTTAGGGTTATTGTGAACCTGCCTGGCTTACCTGTCTCATGCTCTGGTGCCTCCGACACGGCTGATCGGGACACATGCAACCAACATCCCCACACGGAAGCCCCCCACTTAGACCTTTTCCTAGCAGCGCACACTTTCAATACAGAGGCACAGGCTTCGGACTCCGGAACTATTTGGTGACTTAAGCATTTCCGGGAGGTTTTCAACGGAACCATTCCGGATCCATAAGGCTTGAAGATGGGCGGGTTCACTAGTCCAACTCTCAGTGACATTTGTTTGGACCGGCGTGAACAGCCAGGTGCAACAATGGCAAGCGCCAGATTTTTCGTCTTTTCCATCGCATGGTCATGGTCCCCCACCTGGCCTGGACCGGCCTGGTTCACAGACCGCGACGAATTTCTGCGATCGACATGGCTCACGTTGGCGGAACTGACGTGTCGAGGTCCGACCTCAACTTTCAAGCCGCCCGTGCGTCCCTGGCCAATGATGGTCCGCGACTCAACTAACCCAGTCAGTGACAGTCAGTATGCCAACCCTAAACCCTAAGGCCTAAGCCCTAGGCCCTAGACGCTAAACCCAAAACCCTAAACCTAATTTACGCTGTGTATGCCCATGAGCCCGCAGGGCAGCTTGGTGTGCCTGTTGGCTCCGTAGCCACGGGAAGCCATCGTTCAGGTTCGCTGCGTTTTCTTGCTCTTGTGGAAAATTTGCGGTTTAGTTCGGGTTTAGGGTTTAGTTGGGGTTCAGGGTTTACAGGGTTTAGGGTTTAAGGGTTTATAGGGTTTTTAGGGTTTAGGGTTTCGGGTTTAGGGTTTAGGGTTTAGGGTTTAGGGCACTTAGCTGAGCCTCTCTTGCAGGTTACGACCTTGTTGCTGGACAAGTCTGCAACTAAGTATCCCAGACCATGCCCATACACAGTGCTCAACGTTTGTTGAGAACCGTCAGGCTTGCATCCTAAAGGCAGAATGCGCAGTGCTTGTCCTTTTGCACAGCATCTTTCAGACTTGCGTGGCTGACTGGAGCTACTTGGAAGCGCTGTGAGCTTTTCCCGCTGTCCAAGGCACAGGCACGAACGAATGTTCGGAAGAAGAACGTTCAAACTAGAGGCCGAGAGCTTTGCGGTTTCGATGCAGTTTTTGCATCTTGCCTCGGGCAAAGGTCGGTATGTGGCGCAGGAGGCCATGACTTGTGCACTCTCAGAGCTTTGTGGCTTGTGGAACTTTTGTGTCATCCGACCCAGGAAGCACAATCGTCATTTCCGCCAGGGATCTCGAATGATCGGGCCATCATCCCAGTGCTGCTTTGAGTTTGTGCCCGGGTTTAGGGTTTAGGGTGCCTGCGCCTTTTGCAAGATGCAGGACAAGAAGAGCACCTTAGGAACGCACTTGACGCAGCTCCAGAGCGAGAACCCGAGGTGCCCGGGAAGGCTGTCACGCATGAGATGCCTTCCGCGCTCGCACGTTGCCAGGTGTGTGTTCATCACGTCCGAAGCCAAGTGTTCCATGGTCCTTGTAGTTGCAACATGAGGAGCGGAATGGAGGAAGGGCCAATCTGATGTGTTAGTAAGGCGAAAGATCAACGGTATGGGCTTTCAATCAAAGGTGGGTTTTGCTTTGTGTGCGTTTTCGCATGGCATCAACCTGGGACTGCTTTCTAAGTAGCCTTTACCCGTATGAAAAGTCGTGCGCCCCCGTGCTGTGAGGAAGTGCTGGGCTCTTTCTACGGACAGTACGGCAAGGTGGTGGAGGTGCTCGTCGCTCACTCGAGGGCTTGGGACCCTAGATGACCGTGAGTATCTCAAGACTCTGCTGAGGCAGCTGTTGTTGAAGGAAGGCCCCTTTTGCCGACACTTTGGAAACAACTCTAGGCCGTCAAATGCAGACGCATGAGTACCCTAAACCCTAAACCCTAAACCCTAAACCCTAAACCCTAAACCCTAAACCCTAAACCCTAAACCCTAAACCCTAAACCCTAAACCCTAAACCCTAAACCCTAAAGGTCAAGTCGCTTCGTGGCCATGATGCGCAATCACGAACTCGGCCTGGCAGCTGGAATCTCAGCAGCTACGAGGGTGATATTCGGTGCCAGTCGCCTTTGTCTCGTTTACCAGCTCAAGAGTTTATGGTTTAGGGTTTAGGGTTTAGGGTTTAGGGTTTAGGGTGTAGGGTTTAGGGTTTAGGGTTTAGGGTTTGGTGGTTGGCATGCTTCTCAGGTTTGGCTTTCGTCGTCATGGACTCGCCAGAAGTTGCCCTTGTCTCGGGTCCATGTCAGGATAGGCGAGGCAGTTGCAATGCAACGGCATGCTATGCTATTTGCCTAAGCCCTAAACCCTAAACCCTACACCGGCCCTACACCCTCAATCTAAAGGGGCTGTCGCCCACAGCCGGGAGCGCCCCGTGCCGACCAGGGGAGCAACAGCCAGAGCAACAACAACCAGGAACAGCAAGAGCAAGACCCACGACGGCGACGGCGGCGGCGGCGGCGACGGCGGCGGAAGCAGCAGCAGCAACAACAACAGCAGGAAGAGCAAGAGCAACAGCAAGAGCAACAGCAAGAGCAACAGCAAGAGCAGCAGCAAGAGCAACAGCAAGAGCAGCAGCAAGAGGAACAGCAAGAGCAACAGCAAGAGCAACAGCAAGAGCAACAGCAACAACAACAACAACAGCAACAAAAGCACAGGAGCCACTGGAGAGGACGGACTGTATACAGGCTTGAACTGCTCCCTTTTCGTTCTCGCGAGCCCGCGCCCACGCACACCCCCGCGCGCGTGTGCGCCAGAATGATAGCCTTTTCGGCACGTGCGCGTGCGTGCACGCACGCGAGGCCCGGGTGCCGTTCTGCATGTGGCAATGCTTCCCAGGCTGCGTTGTACAAGGCCCTGCCGCGGCCCTCAGCCCCCCACCCTCCCCCGCAAGGGTCCCGCTGATGCTGCTGATGCGCGTCCCGGATTCCCGAGGAGGTATGAAGCTTCAATGTACCCCGCCCGCAACCGCGCATCATGAGCATCAGCAGCTCCGGCCTCCAAGCATTGGCGGCTTGCGCGGCTTGAAAACGGAAATGTCCATCACAGCACGAAAGCCACGGTATTTGCAGCGAATATTGCGTTTTCCAAGCTCCCAGCCGCATCCGAAACCCGAGGCCCGACCCGCTGATGCTCATGATGCGCGCTCTTTTTGTGGTCAGGTGGGGTGGCCGGTGCCCCCCAACAAGCATCAAGTCTTCACACGCTACGCCCTAGACCCGAAACCCTAAACCGCATGTAAAATAAATTGCGTGAGGCCGGAGCCAGGGTAACTGCCGTCACTTTTTGGGCTTGGTTTGCTGTTCACAGCCGAAAAGTGCAGACAGTTTACGAGGTCTCTGGGTGCCGCCAGCCTCGTGACTGTCGTCACTGTTTAAGCTTCGTCTTGAGAAAAGTGCAGACAGTCGCGAGGACGAGAAACCCGGGCGGCGCCATCTCCGTAATTTTCATTACATTCTAAGCTTGTTTTTGTTGATCGCGGCTCAAAGGGCAGACAGTCACGAGGATGAGTGGAGGGCGCCACACTCGTGGCTGCCATCATTTTTTCCAACTTGGTTTGTTGTTCACGGCTCCTGAATCTAGGTTTTGCTTCTCGGGGGGGGGGGGGGGGGTGAATGGTGAACACCTGCAAAGTGTTCCTATTCCCGTGGTGAATACCTAAGGTTTTGTTATGGGGGGGTCAGTGTGAATACCTACAACGCGTTCCTGATTCCAGGTTTTGCCTATCGCGGGTGAGTGGTAAACACCTGTCAAAAGTGTTCCTGATTCCGTGCGGTGAATATCTACAACGTGTTCACGATTCCATGTTTTGCTTGTCGGGACGTGCGTGGTAAATACCTACTGTGCACACTGTTCCTCGGGTGGAACGCATGGAGCAAGCTTTGGGCCCTACAGGAAGCAACCCCCCTTTGACAGCAGCCTGCAACTAGGATAGCCGTGGCCGTCCAACACATCCAGCAACTGACCTCCCTAATCAGAAAGGCGGAAAGGAGTCTCTGCTTCACCCAAAGAGCCCAATACCTCTTAATTAAGGAATATTCCTTAAATCATAATCAGGATCCCTTTGTAATTTAAGCCATGTTCCTTAATTAAGGGGTATTGGGCTCTCTGGGCACCTGCAGCAGGCAAACCCAGGCCGATGCGAACCATGCAAAGTCGTCCCTGTTCACGAACCCACCTGCTATGGAACGTTAGCGTGCGCAAGTGTGCTATGGCATAGACTCTCTCAATACGTGTGTGCATGGGGCACATGCATGTGCTTGTTTGTTTTTACAATGTGGTGCTTTCTACGAAAATTTAGCAGTGATCCTTGATGCTGCCCCCAGGTTGCGAAGATTTTGGCGGTTGGTGAGTACCAAAGGGTGGACGGCCACATGATCAGCCCGCCACCTTATGTTCATTTTTCTTGTGGAGCATGATGCGGCGTTTGGTTGTCCGGACAAGCGTCCGAACTGAGTTGGCAGGAGTGGAGCCGTTTCAGCGGGTCACCAAGCCCGAGGATGGTCAATCTGTTTTTTTTTTTTTTTTTTTTTTGCCTGGATTGTTAATTTGTAGCAGTGGCACAGCCTGCCAGCCACTCGACTTGTCCCCCCCCCCCCTCCCCCTCCCTCCTCGCCCTTTAGCAGCTCGCTGCGAAAGGCGGGCTCCACTGCAACAAGCGGAGGCTCAACGACGACAGGGTCAGGTGGAGCCCCAAATGTGCTCACATGGCTCGTTTTGCACAGTGAACGCATGGTTCCTAGCATGAGGCAGCACTACAGTGAGTTTTCTCATCTGTTTGGATGTTTTCAGGCTCTCGCTCTGGAGGGTCAGGCTCTGACAAGAGCTCAACCGGCAGTGCCAACGGCCTGGGTGACCCCAACGGCTCCGACAAGAGCTCGGCGGGCAGTGCCAATGGCATGGGCGAGGAAGGCTCCGACAAAGGCAGGGTTTAGGGGTTTAGGGGTTTTAGGGGTTTTGGGGGTTTTGGGGGCTTTAGGGGCTTTAGGGGCTTTAGGGGTTTTAGGGGTTTTAGGGGTTAAGGGATAGTTACTGGTAAGGGTTTTTAGGGGTTTTAGGGGTGTTAATTCGGGCTTTTAGGGGTTTCAGGGGTCAGCCCATGCAGCTTGTATGTGGAAGGGAGCTGCACACGCACATGGTTCCAGGCAATGGTTCTTCGGCGGATGGAGCGCAGCCAAAGGCCGAGACTGCAAGTGGCTTTGCTTTGCCCAACGAAAAAGTCAGAGTTTGAGTCAAAAATCTAGGCAAACATATGACTTGAGCCGCTTGAAAAGCCTTCCAGTGGAGCCTTCCAGGGGAGCCAGGGGAGTTCCGAAGATTCGAACCCTGGAGAAGACACCGGGTCCGAATCCAGCAACAGGGGGGCGCGGGGAGCCCAGCTGAGTCGAGAGAAGGGTTTAGGGTTTAGGGTTCAGGGTTCAGGGTTTAGGGTTTAGGGTTTAGGGTTTAGGGTTTAGGGCCTGCGTTTTCAGCCTTGAATTGAAGCACCTGTGCGGAATAAAGACACTGTTGAGTCGATGCTCGCTTTGAGAAGCTCAAGGTCTCCAGGTAATGGCAGACGTGAAGAGCCATTTCATGAAGGAGTTCTACTTGGCAAGGGACTTGATGTACGAAGACCCCAAAGAGCCCAATACCCCTGAATTAAGGAACATTCCTTAAATCATCATAAGGATCCCTTTATAATTTAAGCCGTATTCCTTAATTAAGGGGCATTGGGCTCTCTGGGACCATTCAGAACAGGCTGCATATCCAATCTTCACATTCAAGGACATGACTTTGTTTCCTTCCTGTCAGTAAAGGCGAATAAGAACGGCGAAGAGTTGATGCGTGACGTTGTGGAGCCGGGGGAACCGGTGGAGCTTGTCACCCAGAATTCTTCCTATGCTGTCCTGCTTCTGGTGCTGATCTGTGCTGTGCTTCCCCGCAGGGTATTTCAGATTGGATTGATAGCTAATGTCTGTAGGTTCATGCTAGTTTAGGAACATAGGAAGTAGGATTCCCTTATCTGAGGATTCCAACGAGGTATTCCCCTAATTTTAACGCTACGCGACCCGCCTCGGCTTGCCCAAGGGAGGTGGGGGGGTGAGGCGGTCTGCTCACTTTCAAGGGTTGGGGGTGGCGCCCCCCCCCACCCCTCCCTCCTCCCTCCCCCCCCCACCCCACACCCAACTGCCCCCGGTCCCGGCAAACCGTCCGCTTTCAGATCCCAGCCAAATACGGGGCGTACCCATAGAGGGGGGGGGGGGGCGACGTGTGGCTTTGTGCTTGGAAACCTTCGGCCCGAGGCCTTGGTGGATAGCCCCATTTGTGTATTTCCTGAGATCGAGGCAGCAATTCTTTGAAAGGGCTGGGGCCCTGGCAGAATGCCCTGTCAGAAGGCTGCCGAGAGCTGAGCACGGAGTTGCGCTACTCTTCCTGTTGGTGAGTTGGGAATGAAGGGATGGGTTACACTTGTTAATCCCTTAAAGCCTTAAAGAGTATGTATAGGGGGGATAGGGTACCTCATTCCCTGCGAACCAGCAGTAAGCACTACAGGGGTCGCAGGAGGTTGTGTGATTGATCCATGAGTCCATCCCAGGCTATTTCCTGACACTCCGGCTGTGCTGGACCATCCAGCCTGACAGCAATTTGGGTTGCGAACGTGAACAACGAATCCAAAGCTGTGCTGGAGTGCCAGCTACGGCTTCCTGTGCGACACCTTTTTTCGACATTTCGAGCTTGTCTGTCAAGCGCAGGGATCAGAGCAGGCAGAACATTCTCCTTGTCATTAGCGCATCAGCGCCAGGACTCTAGTGTTGATTTGTAAGCAGCGAATCCAAGCTGTGCTGCAGCAAGAGTTGTGGCTTCCTGTGCTTTCTTTGGCCAGCTTTTCCGACGACAAGCACAGGGATCTCGCTTGTCCCAGTGTTCACTGCCAGAACGTTCCTTGTCATCATGCAGAACATAGCTTTGACTCAGAAAGGTTGGCAGTGCTTCGCCAGGTTTGGCCTGGTATCTCGGACGCGAAACCTCAAATGCCTAGTTCCTTGTGGCAAGTATGTTTCATTGACGATCCTGCAAAGCCGATCTCGGACTCTGTACGGAGCAAAGCTCTGTTTTGTAAGATAGCCAGAGGGAACATGTACCTCGTGCACACATACTTTGTTGCTGTATGAAGAGCTCAACCCTTAACCCTAAACCCTAAACCCTAAACCCTAAACCCTAAACCCGTAAGCAGCACTTGGACTCAGAGGCACGGCCTGCTTAGAAGACAAGCCGGGTCTGCACACCAAGGCCCACTTGCAGACGGGGGTTTTAGGGTTTTAGGGTTTTAGGGTTTTAGGGTTTTAGGGTTTAGGGTTTAGGGTTTTTAGGGTTTAGGGTTTAGGGTTTAGGGCTTAGGGTTTAGGGTTTAGGGTTTTAAACCTTAGGCTTCGTGGCCTTGAAGTTCGGCCGTCTGCGTGAGTTTGTGCGAACACCTTGGGCCGGGGTGCAGACTAACGGGCTCTGGAGCCTGAGCAGTGCCACTCATGCCTAAACCGTTTTGGAGGCAACACGAGCTCAGGCATGAAGCATTATATAGAATTTGATGGAAGCATGAGATGAGCATCGAAACCTGGCGAGGCATGGGTACGGAAGGCCTGAAGTCAGGCAAGTCAGAAAGCCATCCAGCATCTGACTCTCCGAGGATGGAGTTGCGTACAGTACATGCGTGCACAAGGCTTGCACCTCAACTTGCGTGCCTTGCAAATAGAGGCTTGCATGCACTTGGATTTCACACCGCTTTGCCACGACACATGGCAACCACAACTTCCACACTGGAAGCCATGCATTCGAAGAGAGCGCTCTGCACAGAAGAGTACGCCAGCAGCATACTCTTCCATTGAATGCATTGAGAGGCAGTCCTCATCCCTTGTGCGCCACGCCATACCTTGCCAATAACACTTTTGACAGCACACCTGGAAGGATGAGGTCTGTAGACTTCAGTTCAAGCAGGAAGGCCGGCCAGCAGGTAGGAAATCGGAAGCTGAATGGCGGCCTCAGAAGCTGCAGGACTTTCAGATAAAAGTGAGTTGATGACCAACTGCATAGTCAACAAGACCATGTCAATGGTCATCCTGTGAGGCATGCTGGGATGGTGCTGGTGTGGCTTTAAGAGCAGCGCTCGCATACATGATGCGGAATCCTGTCGACGCTGCTTTGTACTTAGTCACTTCTCGTCTCTGCCTCTGCCTCTATCTCTGCCTCCGTCTCCGTCTCTGTCTGTCTCTTGCTCTCTTTCTTTCTCTCTCTGTCTCTCTATCTCTATCTCTATCCCTATCCCTATCCCTATCCCTATCCCTATCCCTATCTCTATCTCTATCTCTATCTCTCTCCCTCTCTCTATCTCTCTCTCTATCTCTACCTCTATCTTTATCTCTATCCCTCTCTCTCTCTATCTCTATCTCTATCTCTTTCTCTCCCTCTCTCTCTCTCTCTATCTCTATCTCTCTCTCTCTCTCTTTTTCTCCCTCTCTCTCTCTCTCTCCCCCTCTCTCCTCTCTCTGTCTCCAGTGCTTCCGCAACGGAACGGGTTGTTGATTGAAGAAATCTTGCTGAAGCCGGAGAGAGCTTTCAACTTTGTTGCGTCAGAGTCCGCCACATGAAGCATTGCTTGTTTTCGCCCTTGCCGATGCACTCGCTTTGGCCTACTTGGCCATCCTGACATACTCTGGCTCTTTTTTGCGTATTCAACCACTCTTTTGGCTCGACGTCCAGGGGCGCTTGGTTTCTGGCAAGTGCACCGGAAGCCTGGATAAGCTAATGGCTTTGTAACCTCGGTAGTTTCACAGACTGCTTGTGTTTTCGAACCTCAGAGCACAACATCGCAGCGGTAAGTTGTAGCTGTGCATCTGAAAACATTCTTAAAGACAGAGTTGCTTCTAAAGTTGAGCTGTGCACAAAAGAGCGCAAAAGAACACACAGGGGGCTTAGAGTTTAGGGTGTTTAGGGTGATACAACTGAGCACCACTGACTGCGCTTCAGCGTGATGCGTTGACTTCCTCAGCAGGCTGGCACCTACTCATTGCCAGCATCTTGCGTAAGTTACTCTGCGTTGGGATGTTCCCCCTTAAACAAAAAGTCCTTAAAAGGGATTATACTAGAAGGTACTATCATCCCTATTATGGACCGGTAGTATAAGGGGGAACATGCAAACTCTTGCGTCTTACTCCGTTGGCATCTTGTTTTCATTGGCGCATGGCAGGTTGCGATATGCCAGCGTGGCACCATGCACTGGCAGTCTTCCTTTCGGTGGGATTGCACTGTTGGTTGCACATCCATGAGATGTGGGTACCTTTTTGGCGTTCTTTTCTTGAGGGGTTCCTACTACGGCCCCCTATTTTCGTAAACCCCCCAAATTTTTTGTTTGTTCAGGGGCTGCGAGAGGAAGCGCCGACAATTGGGAGGTCCAACCGTGGGAGCATGTCGGTGCAGGAACGCCGGGCTGCGTTTCGGGCCCGGTCTTAAAACCCACCTTGGCCGCAAAGGAAGCCCCATGGATGGAAGACGCCGCGTGGGAACGGGTAGCCTTCTGTAGCATCAGTTGACCTCGCGGGGCAACTATCATGAGCATCAGGGGCTATTCGAAGACCCCATGCAAAGAGAATCGGGGGACTTGCTTGCAACATTTTTGGTTACGACTTGTGTGGCTTCTTTTTGTTTGGGGACAGATTATGTTGCGGGTAGCTTTTGCCATGGTGCATTTGAGGGGACCGAAAAAGTCCTGTGAACTACGTACTTGTTCTGTAAGCTTAGTGTTCCCTTGAGAAGTCTTGGGTGGTTTCTGAGTTTACAGGCAGATTCAGAGAATGAACTTTGTTGTAACGGCTTGTCTCACATGTAAATGTGCATCCCGTGTCTATGGGGCTCTACACTTTGGCCAGGCCTGGCAAAGACACGTTGCTTGCTATAACTTGGGATGTTCCCCCTTATACTAACAGTCCTTAATCGGGACTTTCATAGGGGTACTCTCTAACCCCTACTTAGAAAGCCCTTTCGTATAAGGGCCAGGTAAAAACTTAAAATGAAACTGTAGGGAAGGTGGGGCTTGATGGGTTATTTACTTGTCAACCTCGAGGATGCCCGAAAAAATGAGCCTGGCCCCTGAAAAAATGCATAGGTTGTGGGGCTGTTATTTGGAGGAAATGCAGCATAGGAAGGAGCTCCATCGAATTAGCAAGAGAGGGGGCAGGAAATCATGCATTCGGTGGAAGTCCCAGGGAAACGGGAATACTGTGATATTTGTTCACTAGCTTTTGGGGCCTGCGAAGCAACCTC
>CAJNDS010002709.1:246670-309242 GCA_905221605.1 Symbiodinium natans | reverse complement strand
GGAGACTGCAAGGCACGGTTAGTAAGTGCGAGAAAGCCGGAGCTGCGGACGAACCTGGAGTAGCATCTTTCATACCTCACGTGTTTCACTTTGCGGCCTCGCATGCGTTGAGGGAATGTGCCTCGAACAGAACATCCAGTGCTGAGTGGGGATTGCCAAACTTACGGAGGCTGATGCCACAACAAGTGCCTCAACAGCAATGCATGCGGAGGGCAAAGTTCGGCCTCGCGAGTGCTGAGGGTTGCAGCTGAGAGAGGGCCTAGCTGAGAACGCAACACCTCAAGCGAGGTAATTGGAGACTCTGGAAGCACTGCATGCAGCTTGGACGGCTGATGCTACTGGGCGCAAAGCGGTAAAGCAGCTTGAAGCATAGACTCCGCGGTGCCGGTGTGTCGGAGCAATTGATAGGTACAACCGCAGCCCAGCAGAGCTCAATCAAACAAAGCAACATTCGGCCTCGACTTGGTCTGAGGGAATGTGAGCTATAAAGAGCAAACTCCAGAATATGGATGAGGGACACTGGCCAGGCATGGAGGCCAGCAAAGGGCAGGTACCAGCATTGCACTGGAGAAGCCTCGAGTCCCAATGGCAGTGAACTTTGTGGTGAGGAATACGTCGACTGGTAAGTAAGTGCGAGAAAGCCAGGGCGATTCTGGGGAGAACAGCAAGGCACGGTTAGTAAGTGCGAGAACACCGGAGCTGCTGAGAACCCTAGATTAGCCGGGACGTACTCCGTGGAGGATTCGTTGTCACTGCTTTCAGAAATGCCCACAAGGACCAAGCATGCAGCTAAACCGTGGTCGCAGAGTGGGCCTCACTTCGGTTGAGGGAAATCGACTCCCAAGTGAGAATATGGAGTTTTGGTGGCAAACAAGAGAGCCAGCCGACTGTCTTTGGAACAATGGCTACGGCTGGATGAGAATGTCAAGTCTCACAATGGATAGCGGCCTCGTACATAATATCCTCACAGGCAGGGTGGGTTTGACCTGGTTGTCGGCACCTTGCCCGGCCCCCTGTCAGGCGCCTGTACCGGCCACCTGTTGAAGGTGTGTGGCGTGGGGTCACCGGTGCGTAGCGGCGATTTCGGTCGCTTAGCGTCCTCCAGCCTAAAAAGGGGTTGGGCAGGTACTTCACCTGTTCCTCCTGCTTGGCTCGTGTTGGAGATGTGTGAATCGAGGGCATGGATCCGTCAAGGTGAGATGACGAGAAAGTGCAGAATGGCCTCAATCAATATGGAACGGTCTATGTATGGGGATTGACCACCCCGCCGGTAGAGGGATAGCGGCCTCTGAGAATCGGAGGGCATGGATCACCTCCCGGCAAAAGCCACAGGAAGTATGCCCTGTGCATGCAAGAGGCAGCCACCGTAACCAGAGTCCATGAAGCCTTGGGCCATGACCTGGTTTGAAGACATGTCCGGCCTCACTACGGTTGAGGGGTGGATGGAAGCACTCAGGACATGCAATGAGGCTCGTAGAACGAGCATCTGGGTCTAAAGGAATGACCTCCATTCGGTGAGGGATAGCGGCCTCCACGAACGAGGGCATGGATCGCCTCCCGAATAGACAACACAGAGAATGTGCAAGCATACAGGCAATTTGCCTTGGCCAAAGTCTTCAAGCCAATGGCAACGACTTGGTCAAAAGGACATTCCGGCCTCACTTCGGTTGAGGGTAGCGGTACGTCAAAACCGAGGACAAGGAATGAGAGGGGGAACTTACCGGCAGTTTCACCCCACAGTTTTAGTAAGTTTTGTTTCACTTGAACCCCCCACAGCCCCTTCGGGTGGCTACGCCTCGCAGCGTGCAGACGTAAAATTCACCTGGCTCAAGGTTTCGGCTCAACCCCGGTGGGGTGCTCAGGTAGAGAGCGTCTTTAGTGCCGTTGTGGCTGGCCCTGGGGCTTGTAACTAAGGGTAGGTTCCGTTTTGAGGCCTGGCAAAACTGTGTTTGCTCGTAGGCCGGCTGACCGGCTAAGCTGTCATAGAGCGGCGGCCCGCCAACTGCTGCCGTCGACGAAGGGCGTGAGTGCACAGTTTTCGGCCTCGCTTCGCTAGAGGGAAGCTTTTCGTCCTCGCGTTGCTGAGGGAACCTTGTGGCCTACAGTCTGCTCTGGGTCACAGTGAGAGTTGCAGCCTCGCATTGCTTGAGGGGTGACGCAAGCCTGTTGCTCACCAGAGATTCCTGCTGTCTCTGGGTGAGCAAAACCCACCGACCCTCATTTGGATTGAGGGCTGTGCTGAAGGTGAGTTTGGGTTCCTCGCTCACTTGTGTGGAAAACGAAGGTGAGACCGAAACACGGGGGAAACGGCCAGGCACGCTGCAGACAGTGCAGGCCAACGTCGCACTGCAAGAGGCATCCTTGCAGTGGCGACAGGAGTGTCCCGAACAATTGCGGTGTGCTCGAGCCCAAGCTTGCAGGTTTTCGGGGATCTGCAAGCTGAGCACAACAGGATTTTCTTCGCAGGTAGAATCAGGTAGAAAAGAATTGGCCCAACCCTGGTGGATCTGCCTGGACATAAATAACCAGAGGCATCAGTGTCGTAAAGCTCATTGACTGGTGCTACTGAGAAACCGTTGCCAAGGAACTTGCAGTAGGACTGTGGTGCGGCGCAGTGCAAGTTGAAGAGCAGCTGGTGGTGGCTGCTCCCCGGAAAACCAATAGTCCAAGAAGCCTCCTTCGGCCTCGCTCCGTGCTGAGGGTTTGTAAGGGTTGGTATTGGCCGGAAAGGATTCAGATGGAGGTTACCCGATCTTCGCGCTTTTCCCATCTGAAGGCAACCAATGGTAATCAGCCTGCTGGACATGGCAGGCCTGCTTTTGTTTACATCCACGTCTCCTGCAAGGGCTGGGGTCTGTCCGTGCACACAGACAAGGCGGAACCTTGCAGATGTTTAGGTCCTCGCGGCACGGCCGCTGGAGGTTGTTTGAAGATGTTGGCTCTCACTATCTGGTGAGTGGTTTGTATGGGCACTTGCTGGGGCAAGGCGGCTCTGGCGTCTGAGGATGGTACATGTGCTGGCTGCTGAGTACGGGCCACCGAAAGAGACCTGTGGTAAGACAAGCGATGAAAGGAGCCGAACTCCTAAAGAAAGGACAGGCTAGCTCACGCGGACGCCACGCAGAGTATGTGTTACTATCTTCAGATGTTGGAGCCAAATTGCCAGCCTTGTGACGTGAGATGTGGTGTTTGGATTCGGCCTCAAGCACTGGAAGGCCTACAACAACAAATCCGAATGAAAACTGTGGTCCTAAGACACGCGGTGCAGCTGCTTATACGTGGCACCGCGGGGGTCACATAGAGATAGAGGGCTTGCCAGCAGGGGAACTCTGTCTAAAGAGAGCCCTGGCTCAGTGAGGAGCTGAGGGCCTGGCTGCGCTGATGCAGCGGAATGGTTGTTCGGCCTCGCCTCCGCTGAGGGAACAACAGTCAATGCTTCTCTGCAGTGTCGGTCCGGGTTAGTAAGAGCGAGAACGCCGGGACCTCGAGCTGCAGTTTTACCATGAAGCAACCGCGTGAGATGCATTATTGGTCAACTGGTGAGTAAGAGCGAGAAAGCCAGGGTGACGCTACTTTGGGGGAGGCTGCAAGGCACGGTTAGTAAGTGCGAGAAAGCCGGAGCTGCGGACGAACCTGGAGTAGCAGTTTTTCATACCTCACGTGTTTCACTTTGCGGCCTCGCATGCGCTGAGGAAATATGCCTCGAACAGAACATCCAGTGCTGAGTGGGGATTGCCAAACTTACGGAGGCTGATGCCACAACAAGTGCCTCAACAGCAATGCATGCGGAGGGCAAAGTTCGGCCTCGCGAGTGCTGAGGGTTGCAGCTGAGAGAGGGCCTAGCTGAGAACGCAACACCTCAAGCGAGGTAATTTTTAGTTTAGTTTCACCTTGACCAACGGCCCCTTCGGGTGGCTACGCCTCGCAGCGTGCAGACGAAAATTCACCTGGCTCAAGGTTTCGGCTCAACCCCGGTGGGGTGCTCAGGTAGAGAGCGTCTTTAGTGCCGTTGTGGCTGGCCCTGGGGCTTGTAACTAAGGGTAGGTTCCGTTTTGAGGCCCTGGCAAAACTGTGTTTGCTCGTAGGCCGGCTGACCGGCTAAGCTGTCATAGAGCGGCGGCCCGCCAACTGCTGCCGACGACGAAGGACGTTCGAGTGCACAGTTTTCGGCCTCGCTTCGCTAGAGGGAAGCTTTTCGTCCTCGCGTTGCTGAGGGAACCTTGTGGCCTACAGTCTGCTCTGGGTCACAGTGAGAGTTGCAGCCTCGCTTTGCTTGAGGGGTGACGCTAGCCTGTTGCTCACCAGAGATTCCTGCTGTCTCTGGGTGAGCAAAACCCACCGACCCTCATTTGGATTGAGGGCTGTGCTGAAGGTGAGTTTGGGTTCCTCGCTCACTTGTGTGGAAAACGAAGGTGAGACCGAAACACGGGGGAAAACGGCCAGGCACGCTGCAGACAGTGCAGGCCAACGTCGCACTGCAAGCGGCATCCTTGCAGTGGTGACAGGAGTGTCCCGAACAATAGCGGTGTGCTCGAGCCCAAGCTTGCAGGTTTTCGGGGATCGGCAAGCTGAGCACAACAGGATTTTCTTCGCAGGTAGAATCAGGTAGAAAAGATTTGGCCCAACCCTGGTGGATCTGCCTGGACACAAATAACCAGAGGCATCAGTGTCGTAAAGCTCATTGACTGGTGCTACTGAGAAATTGTTGCCAAAGAACTTGCAGTAGGACTGTGGTGCGGCGCAGTGCAAGTTGAAGAGCAGCTGTTGGTGGCTGCTCCCCGGAAAACCAATAGTCCAAGAAAGCCTCCTTCGGCCTCGCTCCGTGCTGAGGGTTTGTAAGGGTTGGTATTGGCCGGAAGGATTCAGATGGAGGTTACCCGATCTTCGCGCTTTTCCCATCTGAAGGCAACCAATGGTAATCAGCCTGCTGGACATGGCAGGCCTGCTTTTGTTTACATCCACGTCTCCTGCAAGGGCTGGGGTCTGTCCGTGCACACAGACAAGGCGGAACCTTGCAGATGTTTAGGTCCTCGCGGCACGGCCGCTGGAGGTAGTTTGAAGATGTTGGCTCTCACTGTCTGGTGAGTGGTTTGTATGGGCACTTGCTGGGGCAAGGCGGCTCTGGCGTCTGAGGATGGTACATGTGCTGGCTGCTGAGTACGGGCCACCGAAAGAGACCTGTGGTAAGACAAGCGATGAAAGGAGCCGAACTCCTAAACTCTAGGACAGGCTAGCTCACGCGGACGCCACGCAGAGTATGTGTCACTATCTTCAGATGTTGGAGCCAAATTGCCTCGCCGTGTGACGTGAGATGTGGTGTTTGGATTCGGCCTCAAGCACTGGAAGGCCTACAACAACAAATCCGAATGAAAATTGTGGTCCTAAGACACGCGGAGCTGCTGCTTATACGTGGCACCGCGGGGGTCACAAAGAGATAGAGGGCTTGCCAGCAAGGGAACTCTGTCTAGAGATTGCAGCGGAATGGTTGTTCGGCCTCGCCTCCGCTGAGGGAACAACAGTCAATGCTTCTCTGCAGTGTCGGTCCGGGTTAGTAAGAGCGAGAACGCCGGGACCTCGAGCTGCAGTTTTACCATGAAGCAACCGCGTGAGATGCATTATTGGTCAACTGGTGAGTAAGAGCGAGAAAGCCAGGGTGACGCTACTTTGGGGGAGGCTGCAAGGCACGGTTAGTAAGTGCGAGAAAGCCGGAGCTGCGGACGAACCTGGAGTAGCAGTCTTTCATACCTCACGTGTTTCACTTTGCGGCCTCGCATGCGCTGAGGAAATATGCCTCGAACAGAACATCCAGTGCTGAGTGGGGATTGCCAAACTTACGGAGGCTGATGCCACAACAAGTGCCTCAACAGCAATGCATGCGGAGGGCAAAGTTCGGCCTCGCGAGTGCTGAGGGTTGCAGCTGAGAGAGGGCCTAGCTGAGAACGCAACACCTCAAGCGAGGTAATTTTTAGTTTAGTTTCACCTTGACCAACGGCCCCTTCGGGTGGCTACGCCTCGCAGCGTGCAGACGTAAAATTCACCTGGCTCAAGTTTCGGCTCAACCCCGGTGGGGTGCTCAGGTAGGGAGTGCTGTTGCCTGGAGACTGTACCTAAGGGTGGGCTCCAACAGGACTCAAACCGCAACCACTGTGTTTGCTTGGTAGTCGGCTGCCAGCAACATAGCTGCCTGAGTACGGCCTCGCCAAGCGCTGAGGGAACTTTTCGGCCTCGCTTCGGCAGAGGGTGTGTTTTCGGCCTCGCTTCGGCAGAGGGAGTGGCCAAGTTTCGGCCTCGCTCCGGCTGAGGACACATAAAGTTCGGCCTCACTACGGTTGAGGGGATCTTCCGGCCTCGCATTGCTGAGGTGCTGGTGGGACTGTAACAAACTTTTCGGTTAGCCATGTGCCCCCCCTGTAGAAGTATTTTTCCTTGTCGTTTCACTGCTGCCAACAAGGCTCAAGGGACTGCTGAACAGACCGAGTCCCAGCAAAAAGTGCCCGCTAGTGGTTTCAAGTTCAAGGGTCTGGAACGAACCCTAAATCGTTTTATGGTAGCGGAGCTGAAGGCCTAGACCTTTGGTTCAAAGTGAGCCCAAGAAAGCGCTCTGGAGGAGCGAGGACTGAAGTCCAAAAGAGCCTTGGGCCAGCTACCAAGCGAGCTCCTTAAGGGAGACTGTAAGCGAGGCTGAGAGGAGCCTGGAAGTGAGAAAGAGAAGAAAAGTGTGATGCAAGAAGGAGATCCTGCTGGAGCAGGAGCTCAAGAGCATGGAGGAGACACTCCAAGCGATACTCCAATGGCTAGGCCAGCTGGAGGAGGATTGCCCCCAGGTCTCGGGGGAGCATCGTTTCAAGAAGTGATGGGAAGTTTGGCCGCAGCAGCCAATGCTTTGGCTGGAGCTGCAGGATCTGCAGGATCAGGCCAGAGGAGTTATGACTCAGCGGCAAAGCTGGTAAAGAGTCCAGAAGTGTTTGCTCCAAAGAATTTAGAGGAAGAAGTTTCACAATGGCCAGACTGGAGTTTTAGCTTCAGGGTGTTTGTAGGATTTGTAGATCCTAAGTATGCCGAAGAGTTGGTTAGGGTAGAGTCAGGACCGTTGAATCCGGCTCTGTATTCGCAAGAAGAGAAAGAGAGGAGCATCAAGCTCTATGCGATTTTGGCTTCATATCTGAGGAATCGTCCTCTGAAGTTGTTGAAGTCAGAAGGAAGTCAGGATGGCTACAGTGTGTGGAAGAAGTTGTTTCAGGAGTTGGAGCCGTCGAGCAGAACAAGAGGACTGGCAATGGCTCAGGCCCTCGTTAGTTTCCCAGCGATGACCAAGGGAACTTCCATCCTGGACTACCTGCTCACCTACGAGAAGCTGGTGGGTGAATACGAGAAAGTTTCAGGAGCGAGGTATGATGAGAACCTCAAGATCGGCACGGTGCTGAAAGGATTGCCGAATGAGTTGAGAAAGCATATTCTGGTTGGACTTAGTCCTACTACGAGTTACACGGACATCCGAAGGAAGTTGCTCGAGTACGAGAGGAGCACGCAGTCTTGGAATGCAGAGAACATCTTGCAGTCCTTCAGCATGGAAGGACCAACAAAGCATACGCCGTACAACGGACCTCAAGCGATGGAAGTGGATCGAGTGAAAGGAGGTTACAAAGGAGACAAAGGGAAGTATGGAAAGGAAAGGAACAAAGGAAAAGGTAAAGGAGAGAAAGGAGGAAAGTCCTTTGGAAAAGGAAGATTTACCAACAAAGGAAAAGGAAAAGGAAAATGGGATACTGGCAAAGAGTCCAAAGGAAAAGGAAAAGACAGAAACAAGGGAGTTCGCTCGGTGGAAGGTGGCTACGGGCCAACGAAGTTCCAAGGAAGTTGCTACATTTGTGGCAAGCCAGGACATCGAGCCACGGATTGTTGGCAGAAAGGAGATAAAGGTAAAGGAGGAAAAGGAAAGGTGAGATACGTGGAAGAAGAAGAGACTCAAGGTCAAGGTGACCGAAGCTCTGGGAGCAATGCGAGAGCGAACAACGACGAGAGTGGACAAGTGAGAGTCATCACCGCCTCTGCTGCGAAAATGGTTCGAAGAGTTGAAGAGGTGGAAGACCAGGATGAGGAGCTTGACTTGAATGAAGTGAGCTGGAGAATGAATGAGTTGGAAGTGAGGAGACTCGAAGAGTTCGATCTCACCCTGGGAGATGAAGAGAGCGATGAAGGTGAGATAGACCCTCACGATGAGTTGATGGAGTGGTACGATTCGAAGCAAACAGGCGAAGAAGTTGGCGAAGTGAGAACGCTACAAGATGAGAAGACTGTGAAGAACGTTTGCAAAGAGGTTGAGTCGTGCGAAGTTGTGCTTGACAGCGGTGCGGACTGTCATGTGTTGCCTATGGATTGGGCAGAAGAGGTCGGAGAACCTTCGACTTTCGAGTACCGACTGAAAGATGCACAGGGAAGAGTTATTCCAACACTGCCTGTGAGGCAGCAAGTGAAGTTCGTTTTCTGGAAAGAGTCAGGAAAGAAGTTGGTTATCACAGACACTGCAGTTTGTGGCAACGTTACCCAACCACTGTTCTCGATTGGGAAGATGTGGAAGCTTGGTTGGGGAACTGTAAGCGAAGATGGAAAGTTGTGGCTGAAGAAAGGAACTGTTCGAGTTCCATTGCACTTCAAGAGAAATTCTTCAATGGCGATAATGAGTATCAGTCGTGTTGTGACTGAAGAGATGAAGGTGCAACCTGTAAGGCTGGAAGAGAATCTTAAGAGAGAGCTCCAGCACAATGAGATTGGAGATTCCTGGTTCGTGCTGGAAGATGGAACTCCGGCGCGGTTTGACTGGGATGTGACAAGAACATTCGACCCCACCGGTCATTTCCCGAACCACATGTATGAAGGAGAAGGAAGCGAAGGTGACTATTTCCCGTATCGAACAACCCTCTTGGGGAAGCTTGAAAGAAAAGGAGGCGCAGTTTCTCCACTGAACGAGGTAGACTGGAATTCTCTGGAGTTCTTTGAGTGCTCGGAGGAGTGGAAGGATAGAGAGAACGTATCTCTTGGAAGAGCCCCAAACGAGAGGTTTGAAGTGATGATCACCTTGCTGGAGAGAGAGATCAAAGAGCCCAATGCTTATGGAAGCTTTGAAGGACTGAAAGAGAGAGAAAAAGAGTTTGGAGGAGAAAATCAGCCCATGGAAACAGGAGAGACAACCGAAGCGTTGGTTCCGAGACAAGAGGAAAAGAAAGAGCATCGAAGCAAAGGCATTCCGGTACTCCCGGAAGACGAGACAGAAGTAATGCTTATTGGACCTTTGAGGATCACCCCGACAAGCGAACTGAAGGAGATGAAGGAAGCTTGCAAGTACTTGTATTTGTCAAAGAACGGCTCGAAAGGAGTCCTGTGGCAGAGACTAAAGAAAGAGGTTGCGACGAACAAGCTGAAGGCGACAGTGCAAATCTCAGAGGACATCAGAAAAGAGTTTGAAAGAGATCCTATCCCAGAAGCACTACCTGCGCTCCCGAGCCAGGAAGAGATCGAGAAGCATGAGTTGACGCACCTGCCTCGGGCATCATGGTGTGAAGCCTGTCAGGCAGCAAAGAGTCGGGAGGACAACTTTGACGAAAGTACGGAGAAGCCTCATCGACCAGTGTTTAGTTTGGACTTTATGTTCACAGGAACCCAAGGAGAAGAAGGAGAAAAAGATCCATTAGCAATTCAGCTGGTGGGAGTTGATTCTGAAACGAAGTTTCTTTTGGCCGTCGCGGTGCCAACAAAAGGAGGAGATGCCGTTATCAACCACGCAGTGGCGGAAGTCACACGAGTTCTTGCACTGTTGGGATACAGTGACGTCGTGCTGAGAACAGACACAGAGCCTGCAATGCTTGCCATTCGGAAAGGAGTTCAAGCCGTGCGAGCAAGACATGACTTGAAGACGGAGCTACAAGATAGCGCTCCAGGCGAGCACCAAGGACTGACCGTTGAGCGGTATATCCAGACAGTGAGGAAATTGGCGAAGACTTTACTCGCGACCGTAGAGCAAAGAAGTGGAACAAAGATTGGTTCCGATGTCCCACTGTATAGTTGGGCGTTTAGACATGCGGCATGGCTGCAAAATCGGTATCACGTGGGAAGAGATGGACGAACAGCCTTTGAGGCAACTGTGGACAGAACGTACAAAGGGAAGCTTGCACCCTTTGGATCAGCGATCATTGCTAAAGCGTTGCCGAAAGCCCAAGAGAAGGGAGAACCATGGGAAAAAGGAGTGTTCCTTGGAAAGGACTACGCGAGCAACCTCAACTTAGTCGGAACAAGTCGAGGAGTGATCAAAGCAAGAACAATGAGAAGATGTGCAGATGCATATCAGCCCGAGCTATTGCAGATAGCTGTGGGAGCCCCGTGGGATCATCAGCTCAAAACACTGAGACAAAGGAAGAGAAGGGTTTTGCCCTTAGAGGAACCTGAGCTTCCCCCGCTAGAAGCCCCAAGAGAAGGGAAGGAGAAAGAAAGTGAAGCGAGGCCGCAGTCAAGTTCAGGCGGAAAACAGAGTTCAAAGAGTTCCTCGAGTAACAGCCCTCCAGGGTCAGATCCAATGTCTGAAGGAGGAATTGGAAGTGCAGGTGAAGAAAGTGACGAAGACCCCGGAGAAGTGAAAGGAAAGAGAAAAGCTGAAGAGGAGCTGTTCCCAGATGAGACCTCACTGGAAACGTTGAGACAAGAAGCAATGAAAAGAGACACAAGAGAAGCGTTGGAAGATGCAGAAGAGTCGCCAAAGAAAGGTCCGAAGCTGGACGAAGGCACAGGAGAAGTGGAAGAAAGGAGCGGAAAAGCGCCGAAGGTTGGAGAGGCAAGCGGAAGTTCCTCAAGGGTGAGTGCAGAAGTGGTTCACTACCACATTAGAAGATTTGAAAAGAGTGAAGAGCCTGAGGAACACGGAGATGAGCTCCTTGATCTGGAAGAGACAAAGATGTTCCTTGAAGAGACAAAAGAGTGGCAAGAAAAATGGAGTGAGAAGACCGAGGAGTCAAGCGAAGACTTACGAGTGACATGGTCCCATGAGTATGACGATGGGCCACCAAAGCTCGACAGAGAGGACTTGGAAAAGGTCGATGCGAAATCCGAAAGAACTGAGATAGAGAGACTCTTGGAAATGAAAGTGCTCACAGAAGCTGTGCTTGATGAAAAAGGAGAGCCAGTGCCCACGCCAGAAGGTAAAGCGCCAAAGCAGTTGAGCACGAAGTACGTTCTAGACTGGAGACACAGGCAAGGCCAGTGGAAAAGACGTGCAAGGTTGGTTGCACGAGAATACCGTTGGTTGACGGATTATGACCTCACAGCCCTGTACTCCCCGACGAGCATAAGCTCAAGCATTAAAAATTGCTTTCTGCACTTTGTGCAAGTTCACCAGGCTATGAGATGATCTCGATTGACATATCTGACGCGTATCTTCAGGTACCCCAGAAGGAGTACACAGTGGTTAGCCTGGGAGGAAAATGGTACAAGCTGGAGTTTACCTTACCCGGTCAGCGAACCGGAAGCAGTGACTGGTTCGAGCATCTGAGGAAGATCTTGGAAGAAGAGAAAATGACTTCGGATATCGGGTTACCCAGTTTCTTCTACAAGTTACCGAGCGGAAGTGAAGGAGGAACTTTGATGAGCGCACATGTGGATGATCTGGAAGTGTTCGGAAAGCCCGAAGAGAACAATGCAGTGGTTTCACTGCTGCTGAAACACAAGTTGAAAATCAAGCTGGAAGGACCAGTAAAAGTTGGAGAAGGCAAGTGTACCTTCTTGAAGCGAACTTTCCTCGGGATACCCGGAGGAATTGAGATCCGGATGGACGGAAAGTATCTGGAGAGATTGGAAGAGCTTTTAGGGCTCGGAAAAGCACATCCAAAGAAACTCCCGTTTCCAACAGACTATGGGAGATCGATGAAAGATGAGACCCCGCTGAACGCGGAAGAGCACCATCTGTATAGGTCTTGTGTGGGGATCCTGTTGTACATGACCCCCGAGCGACCCGACCTAGGGTTTGCGACGAAGTGGCTGTCTGGAAAGTTGGCGACACCGACAAGAGGTGACCTCGCAGTGTTGAGGCATGTGGCAAAGTATGTGAAAGCTACGTCACACTATGTGATCGAACACATGGAGTCGCACCCTGGGAAGAGTTTCCTGGAGAGAAATGAAATCGAAGAAGAAATGCGTTTCGACGAGAAAAGCGGAGACGTGTTTACCGCGAAGAGTTTGATCGAGGTTGTGACCGACGCCGATTGGGCGACTGATAGAGAGACGCGACAATCAACGAGTTGTGCATTGATCTTTGTGAATGGAAATTTGGTCCATTTTCATGCAAGAAAGCAAAAAGCGACAGCCTTGAGCAGCTGCGAAAGCGAATTGGTTGCAGCCGTTGGAGGTTTGAGTGAAGGAGTTTTTCTCCAGAATTTGCTGGAAAGAGTTCTGAAGATCAAGCCGGAAATGAGGATCCACATGGATTCAAGTAGCGCCCGAGCAATCCTCATGAAGAAAGGATTTGGAAGAACGAGGCACGTTGATGCCGGATTGTTGTGGGTTCAACAACTCACCGGACGAGGCCTGAAAGTGAAAGCAATCAAAGGAACCGAAAACCCCTCGGACGTAGGAACAAAGGCGTTGACAAGAAGTTTGGTTGTGAAGTGTTTAGAAAAAATGGGCGTGAGAACAGGAGAAGAAAGCAGGGAGCCCAAAGGAGCCTCGGAGTTCAAGATCCCGAAGAAGTATCTGAGGAGAATCGTGATGATGTTAATGGTTCAAGGAAGTGAAGGGTTGAAAAGTGAAAAGAAAGAGTTGAGTTTTGGATTTTACATGTTCACGGGAATCATGGTCATGATGTTGCTTTTCATGGTTTGTAGTCCGGTGCTTGGAGAGTACGCTAGAGAGAAGTTTCGCGTGTCCGCAGCCGTTTTCAGCTCAAGCAAAAGAGAAGGCCAGGTGGAAAAGAAAAAGAGAGAAAAAGAAAAGATGGAGGCCCAGCCAAGCGCTTTAGAAGCGACCGAAGAGGCGGCAGTGAAAGCTCACGAGGCAGCCCTCAAGGAGATGATTATGAACGCAAGATCCCTTGAGGCAGTTGAGCTTTTGAACAAAGCTTTAAAGCTCTGCCGCTCGGGGCCAAGAGAGAACCTGGTGTTGCTTGGGGAAAAGGTGAAAGAGTTGGATGAGAAGTATGGAGTTAAAGAGAAACCTGGAAGCAGCGCTGGAAGCGAGGAGAAAGAAGTCGAAAAGAGAAAGGTCGAGCTGCTAGAGCTCCAGGAAGCAGCAAAGAAAAGAAGGAAAGGGATCTTCGACAAGAAAGAAGAGAAGCAGCCAGAAGAGAAAGAGAGTCTGGAAGAAGAGTCCGACGAGGAGTCCCAAGAGAAAAGCGAAGAGAAGCAGCCAAAAGAGAAAGAGAAAAAGGAAGAAGAGTCCGACGAGGAGTCCCAAGAGAGGAAAGATGGAGGTGAAAAAGAAGAGACCTCGAGCGAGGAGGAAGATGTACAAGAGATTCTCAAGGAGACAGCGAAGAAAGAGGTGCTCGAAGAAGAGAAAAATGTGAAAGAGCTCTTGGGGAAAATGACGGAGAAAAAGGAGAAGCTGGATGAGGCCCGAAGAGCGTTTGCCTCGACCTCGGAAAGGTACGAGGAGGCGAAGGTGTACCGAGCGGTCAAGGTACGAGAAAAAGAGAATTTGTCCGAGCTGTGGGACAAGTTGGAGGATGAGTTGGAAAAGAGCAAGAAGGATTGTGAAGCGATCGAAGCCCAAGCTGATGAGATTTTGGAGCATGAAGAAGAGTTGGAAAAGGAGATGGATGAGTTGAGGCCAAAGCTGGCCGAAGCGTTGCGAGAGCTGGGTGAAAAGAGAAAAGAGCTTCGAAAGTACGAGAAGGAAGAAAGGCCGCCGCTTTTGAACCCAAAGGTGGACGTCGCAATCAAGGAAGAGCTCATGGATTTGCGATTGGGAAAGCAGAAGGTGGAAATTGAGCTTCAGGAAGTTCAAGAGCAAAACGAGAAGCTCAAGAAGAAAAAGGAAGAGAACGAGAAAGAGATGGAAGCGATGAAAGGAGAATTGGAGATGCTCCGAAAGAGGAAGCGTGAAAGCGTTGGATCCATGGATGAAGAGAAAGCGAAGAGCATGAAAGAGGAGAATAAGACCTTGAAGAAGAGCATCAAAGGTTTGTCGGAGACCAACAAGAAGTTGGAAAGTGACTTCCAGAAGTTGAAAAGCGAGAAAGGACAGGAGAACCTGGAAGGGAAGTTCGTTTTGAACATCGAAGAAGAGACCGACGAGGAGGAAGACAAAAAGAAGAAGCTTTGCATTCTGTGTTCCCGACACGGCCACAGCTACATGATGTGTTGGGACGCAGGGTATTCCTACGACAAGAATGGGAAATACACCCCGTGGTTGAATGTGAAGAACGAGGATGGAACGGAGAGAACAAAGGCCCAGTTCAGGAAGTACTTTCGTGAAAATGAGAAGGAGATTAGGGCCGAGTACGCAAAGTTGCTAGACGAGAACAAGAAGAAGTTCCGAAAAGGAGATGGAAAAGGAAAAGGGAAGAAGCCCAAAGAGGAAGGTGAAAAGAAGAAGTGACGCCCTGAGGGGGCTTGGAAGAGAAAGATGTCCGAAATGACAATAAACTAAAGGTGCAGGATCGCACCTATGGACGAAGTCTTGAAAAAGCCGTCTGTGTATGTGTTTGAAGAGAAGTGAGAGAGGCTACCAGTAGCAGCGTAGTTTCTTCGTTTCACGTTTCACACCAACAAAAGAAGTGTGCACCACGATGTATTTAAAGGAAAAGGATGACCGAAGTGAGGGATGAGGAGTTTGCATCCGAGTGAACTTAATTGCGATGAGAAGTGTGAGGCAATGAAGTGTAACTCGGAGAGGGGGTAACAAACTTTTCGGTTAGCCATGTGCCCCCCCTGTAGAAGTATTTTTCCTTGTCGTTTCACTGCTGCCAACAAGGCTCAAGGGACTGCTGAACAGACCGAGTCCCAGCAAAAAGTGCCCGCTAGTGGTTTCAAGTTCAAGGGTCTGGAACGAACCCTAAATCGTTTTAGACTGGCATCAGGCTGCAGCAGTCATGAGGAAGCATTGTACTGTGTGTGCCCACTGCGAGGTGGGTTGGGTCTGGAATGAAGACTTGTACTACAACCCGTACTGCTGGCATTGCGGAAAGGCGTGGAAAAAGGCCACTTACCGTGAGCGAGCATGGTCAAGCCAGCGGAAGAAGTGGCAATGGCCAAAGGAAGATGCTACTTGGTGGACAAGACCTGCCAAGAACAAAGAAGGGATGGCCGATCAAGCCCTCACGAAGGCGTGGGGTACGCTTTCTATGGAGGCAAAGAAGGCCATCGAAGAAGCAGGATGGAAGCCGCGGACGATGGAGCCGGGGCCAATTTGGCCCCCGGGATTACCTGGAAATGGATCGCAGGCAGAAAGCATGTCACAGAAGGAGTACCATGCGGCCATTGAGACTGTGTGGCAAGGAGCCGAGCCCGCAGTGCAAAGGCTCCTCAGAGCGGCGGGTATACCCCCGCCGGGGGACTACAAGCCTGAGGACGAGACGCCAAAACAGGAACTCAGCCGCCATGTTGGTACATACAGACGGACGACAAACAAGCTGAGAACGCTCATTGAGAAGAAGGTCCGGCTTCAAGACAAAACGGAGAAGATAAAGAGCGAGTTCGAGCAGGCCATGAAGCAGCTTGCGCAAGTCAGCCAGGCCATCCAGGCCACGGAGCTGGAGGTAGCGGAAGCACAGAAGAAAGTCCAAGCCTGTGTGAAGGATTCAGAGGACTCGCCATACAAGGACGTCGCGGACTACCTGGAAAAGGAAGGGATCATCCTGTCTGAGGAGCAAGCGGAGGCGCTCAAAACAAGGATGGCAGTCAAAGTCGTGGAGACAGACTGGACGGGAGTCTTGGGACCAAGAGAGCCGAGCATGCCAGTTGAACTTGGCATATATGGGCCGATGCGCATGTCTCGAGATGTGTCAGTCAGGGCAACGCCAACGGGGCGCGAACGCTCGCCGGCGCGTGCCCAGGGCGAGTGAAACCTCAGGCTGGGACAGGAGCGGAGGGGCCGACACCTCAGGGCAGCTCCTGGTCCGAACAGCCAAACTATGAAAGCAGGACAAGTAGAGGAGTCTCAATGGGGAGACTCTGATTTCTCTTTTGACGGTGGCCGAAAGCAGTGTCACGGGGACATTGTATGGCCACAGGTACATGGGGAAGGCAGTCAAGCTGTGTGTAGTACCCAAGTGCCTAATACAAACAGCACAGTGGAAGACAGCCAAGAGAGCTGGAGTCCAGTAACGCGGGGTCCAAAGTCAGCCCGTGCTGTGGATAGCAGTTGGGCGGTCACAGGTCCCAGATACTTCGGTCTGGGAGGTGTGGACCATGAGGATGAATGGGTGAATTCGGCCTCGCAAAAAGCAGAGGGAAGCCAAACACAGATGGGAGACCCAACTGCGGTAAGAGGGGATAGCCTAAAGGCCTCGCAGAAAGCTGAGGAAGCAAGGTTGTCGGCCTCGCAAAGTGCTGAGGGTCACCAAAGGAAGCAGAAGCAGAAGCAAAAGCCCAAGAAACGGAAAGCGCACCCAAGAGCACCACCTAAGGATCTACCACAGGAGTGGCAAATGTTGTGTCAAGTGGTGGGTAGATATGATGCTTCCAGTGAGGCTGCCGCACTCGAAGCCATTGAGAAACTGGAAGAGCAGGAACTCAACCCGCTACAACAACGAGCATGCCACGAAGTGCTTCGTTCCTTTGTGGAGCAGGACGCACAATATGCCAAGTGGATCTTGGCAGATGTGGCAAGTGGGTATCGCCAAGATGATAAGGCCGAATGCATCAAAATCACCTCGGCTAACATCACCAGCTGGAGGAAACCCATAGCGGCATGGATACACGAACTAGGACCGGACCTGGTGGTGCTGCAGGAAACCCATCTCAAGACAGAGGGTATCCAGCAAGCCATGAGCCATTGCCAAGATATGGGATACACCTTCATTGGCATGCCAGGCAGTACAAAAACTAAGGGTGTACAAGGAGGCCTGGCAGTGGTGGCACCCCGACATAGGAACCTGCGATACCTTATTGAGTATGGGACAGGACCGGCGGGCTTCCTGGCATGTGCCATGAGAAATAAAGGCTGGGATTTGATCATCGTCAGTCTGTATTTGGAGAGCGGGGTCGGATTCCAGGCTCCAAACAATATCCAAGTACTGGCGAGACTGATAGCCTTTCTCAAGGGCTGCAAAGTGCCATATATGGTGCTGGGTGATTGGAATGAAGCCCAGGATACCATGAGGGGCACAACTCTGGCGACAGAAGTTGGTGGTGCATTTGTTGGAGTGGGGGAACCAACGGCCCAAGGATCGGACGAAATCGATTACGGGCTGGTTGCGAAATGCTTGGTGCCCATCCTTCAAGTGAAAACGGATTGGGAAACCCCTTTTCGGCCTCATGCTGCAATGCATTGGAGGGTGGCCCAACCGTGCAGTAGCCCTGATGTTCCCCAGATGAAGAAGGCGGGAGCACTGGTGACGGAGACTGTGGAATATGAACCAGTACAAAACACACAGAGCATCAACATCTTGGATGAACCCAAGATGGAAGATGAGCTCAGTGAGACATTTGCTCACCTGAGTGCCGGTGTGGAGAGGTCGATCACAGGCCGAATCGATGGTATGGGTGTTAAATCGGAGATTGTGCGGAAGAAATTGGTGGTCAACAACCCGGAGAACGTTGTCTGGACGGGCAAGAGGGCGGCCTTTTGGAACCGGGTCCAACAATGGGTCAAACAAGGCAGACATCATGGCGATGCACATCCGGTGGCGCGTCTGGTCCAACGCAGGCTCGGCGAGTATTACGAGGGTGATGCGCAGAACCAGGAGGATATGCTTGCGAGTATCCTGGGCCGGGGTACGGACGCTAGGCTTGTTCTGAAGCGCATCGACGAACAGCAATGCTACGCGAGAAAGGCGGATATGGAGGAGACAGCCCACCAGTACAAGCAATGGCTCAGTAAGGCCATGGAAAAGGGCATGCGACCATTATACAATGCCTTGCGAAAAGAAGAACAAGTGGTACAAAGACCCTACATGGAATATGACATGCTGGAACGGCCACACATTCGCCGAGACCACTGGGCGGCAGTGTGGACGACGGGCCAGCCGTTGGCAAAATCGGCCTCGCTCATGACGGAGCTTGAGGATGCAGCCAAAAAACAAGCGGCCAGCGTGGAGCCGCTGAACCCTGTCGAGGTCAAGGCAAGGATCAAAAAACTGGCACTAAAGAGCCCGGGGCCGGATGGCTGGAGGATTGACCATTTGCAGGCCATGGACGATAAAGCAGTTGAAGCCGTTGTGTCCTTCTACCATGAATGTGAGGCCAAGGCAGCATGGCCGCAGCAAATGACAGTCTCCCTTATAGCAATGCTGCCGAAGAATCTGACCCGGGAAAGACCAATCGCCTTGCTACACATCCTGTACAGGACTTGGGTCCGTCTGCGATGGGATTTGGTAAGTACTTGGCAGGCAGGCTATGCCACAGCTGCCACGTACGACAAGGCAGTCCCAGGCAGTTGCTGCTTGGACGTGGCCGTCGGCAGACTACTGCGAAATGAGGTGGCAAAGACAAATGGAGTGCATGTGGTGTCACTCTTTGTGGACCTCGAGTCCTTTTTCGATACCATCCAATTTCAGCAATTGATCATGGCAGCAACGGCCCTGCAATATCCACCGCTTATCCTGAAGATGGCACTGGAAGTGTACATGGGTGCCAGATACTTGGTGGCGGATGGGGTGCTATCGGCAGGCATCAGAGCTACAAATGGCGTGCAAGCGGGTTGCCCAGCGGCGCCATCGTTAGCAAAGGTGGCATTGCACCCGGTGATAGACAAGATCCAAAGGCGACGAGATGTGGCAAACGTGGACTGTTGGTTGGATGATGTCTCAATTGACATCCAGCATAAGTCCTTTAAACACGTGGCGGATAGTGCCATACGAGTCTACCGCAGCTTAAAGGACGGGATGGATGCTAATGGTTTCACGATTTCATCCAAGAAGACAGGGTTTGTGGCCAGCAGTACCCAGGCGAGCAAGCACCTGCGTGAACTCCTGCTGCCTCATGAGCCACAGGTGTACGACGTGATGCGTGACCTGGGCGTCGATAGTACAGGGGGGCGAAAGCGTCGCTTGGTGACGTCGGCAACGCGGGCCAAGAAAGCCCGTGCGAGACATAGCAAACTGTCTAGGCTGGGGCCGCCGCCCAGCACTAAACTCCGCGTGGTCAAGGCAGCGATCACATCAGTTGCTTTGTGGGGGCACCCCTCTGTGGGGGTTTCACCCAAAAGAATGAAATGGCTCCGAACAGTGGTAGGAAAACACCTGGGTAAATACAAGCTTGGGAGTTTGGAAACCATCTTGGACATGGGAGCCAAGAAATGCCAGGATCCAAAGCGCACAATCCACAAGCAGCATTTCAAAGTGGTGGCCAAAGTTTTCCGTGCATGGATTGGTGGCGGAAAAGCCCACTTTGACTTGGCCTGGAAAACCACTTGGAAGAGGTTGAGTGCGGCCAAACACCACTGGCCACTGGTCACGGGGCCGATGGCTGCAACCATGGCGTACTTACTGGATCTGAAGGTAGATGCCAGTGACCCAGGCAAATGGAAGAGAGGTAGTGTCCTCAACGTTGATTGGACCCAGCCACGCATGGGTAGCCTCGCCTACAAATGGCTTGAGGGATTCCTGGAGGAACAGAAGCGGGCTGCGATAGCGCGACAGGCAGGTGGCGCTGGAGCCCAAGAGGGGCTGGATTGGACGCCGCATCACAAGTTGACGAAGCTGGGAGGCCTCAGCCCAGGCCTTATGGAAGGTATAAAGTCAGTGTGGCACGCGGGCGTCATCACGGAGTCCAAGCCAGGATGGTGCAAGAAGTGCCAAATGCCAGCAACTCTGGAGCATGTCCTCAAAGAATGTCCTTACTGGCGTGAACAAGGGTTCAAAGAACCCAAGCTCCAGGAATACTTGCGTCACAAATACCCATGGGAGTGTCTGTGGACAAGGGCACTCCTGCCAAAGCCGGCGGTGTGGCGCCCGAAGCCACCGGAACACCTTTTAGGTCTACGTTACCAAGGATGCTTTGCAGCAGATGCAAAAGTGGAAGCGGAAGGCTTGATCTTCGCCACTGACGCAAGTGGAGGTCCAGGAGGAATAGACCCACGTGTACAAACATCAGCCCTCGCAGTGGTGGCTATGTCCTGGACAAAAGGTGTCCTGGTGGAAGCCGGACGGATTACAGAGCTGGTCTACCCGTGGCAGCCGGTGGTGGACATGGAGCGCCGTGCACTTTTCCGACTAATGGAGCACACGGAGGATCTGATTGATGTCACTATGGATTGCAAGCCGGCAGTCCAAGTGCTACAAAAAACACAACCGCCGGAGGATGACCTGGAATGGAGCAAAGTGTGGAATGACAGGAAGCGTATCAAGGCAACCTGGGTCCCGTCCCACAAAACTGAAGAGGAATTCCTGGCGAAGATGGGGCCGGGCACGTTGTGGCGACGTGCAGCGAATGACATGGCAGACAAAGTATGTGGTGCAGTAGCGGCGGCTGCTTACAGCCCAGCGCACAAGAGGCGTGTCAAAGAGTTGGACAATGTGGTGCGCACACTTTCCCTAGCGTACGGCGCACGCGCAGCCCACATATTGAGGACGCGCAAAGAAGAAGACTTCCCCTTCATCCTGGACCATGCCCATTACAAAGAGAAGATGGAGGCCTCGCAGAAAGCTGAGGGATGCAAAAAAGAGCAGGGCAACGCCAAACTCAACAAACGCCAGCGGCTTTGGCAGTTGCTGAAAAACCCGGAGCGCGGGCATCAATGGGAGAAGGGCAGCGAACACCCCCGGAATTTAACACTGAAATGTCAACTGTGCGGGTTGTATGTACAACAAACCCTCACGAACTTGGAGGTGGTCTTGGAGCAGTACTGCGTCAACCAGCCGGAGGCGCGAGTGCGTGAAGAGTGGGGTATCCACCCCTCCCATAATATGGTGAATTTGGGAATCCGTTGGGTTTGCACAAAGTGTGACCGAACACATGCACCGGTCAGCCAGAAGTGCAATAAAAGCCTGGCGGGGGAGTGCAAATCGCGGACTTCTCAGGGCAAGCTGGCTACCCAAGCGCAAACCCTTGTCAATGGTGGAAGTATGAGCAACGTCCAGTTTCAACAGCCTCGCGTTCAGTTTGGTGGGAAACACGCCAAAGCTAAGCCCCAAGCCAGCGCACAGCAGAAGATGTCATTGTTTGTTAGGCCTCGCCAAGCTGAGGGGACGCAGTAAATCCGCAGCCGTTTGGTGCAAGGAGACAGGGTTTCGGCCTCGTAGCTGAGGGTGAGGGCCTCGCAACGGGGAATTGCGATTGGTGTTTACGGCCTCGCTTTGCTGAGGGAGTGTAGCTCGGCCTCGCGGTGCCGCGTGCTTGCGACACCGCTGAGGGTAAGAGAGGAGGCCTCGGCCTCGCAGAGCTGAGGGTGGAACAAGGCGTCCTCATCCTCAAGGTGGGCCTTTAGCAATGAGGCAATGGAAGACGGATGCTACGATGAGAAGACAAGGGTCCCGATTGCCATCCTGGTTAAGGAATCGGCCGGACAAAGGCAAGGGCAAAAGCAAGAACAAGCAGAAGGATCCGCCCCGAGAACGTTCCCCGCTTCGACAGGCCAGACACCCGGAGCAGCCTTGGGATAGGGAAGAGGAGAGTGCTTCGGAATCTCCGGTGGGTCCGGTACGCCTACGGGAGAGAGGAGAAGACAGAGCGGCCTCGCACCAAGCTGAGGGTGTCAATACAGAGCAAGAGGCAAGCGAGCCTCGTACAGTCACGCTGGCGGAAGGGCCAGGTGCCCACAATATGGCCTCGCAGGAAGCTGAGGGAAAGGAGAAAAAGGAAGACATGGGGCAAGCCAAGCCTGTGCACCTTTTGGTGCACAAACTGCAGAACCAGCAAAGGCCAAGGACAGCGCTCCATTGGCTTGGGGAGGTCCAATTGGTCCGCAACCCAACGACAGGGCAAAGCTTACAGCCTAGGGTGCTTCCCTTCATAGGTGCAGGGCGCACTCGACGAGGATATGCTCTGGATCGGCTATGGGTCATGAAACTGGCGATGGAACCCCAGAGCTTTGGCAACGAAGCAGGGTATGGGGAACAATTCCCCACCCTGGTCACCAGGACCCTGTGGGCAGGATGGATTGGAGTCCTTTTCGACGAAGCGGTGGAGGGTTACTGCCACCACTACTTCTATGGAAGTATCATCCGCAGGGCAGAGCTGTTCAGCACATGGTGGCAGGAACATCGCCATGAAGCCGGGATCCTCAGACAGTCCCTGTTTTACCTGGTGGCTATAACGTCATGGCTGACCATGCAAGGAGTTGCTCTATCGGATGTCACGGTGAGCAACGTTGGGCGCGACCCAATGTCAGGATCGTTACCACGGGCAGTGTTCTTTGACACGGCGGAGTGGACGACGCTGCAGGAGGATAGATACAAGCTATCAAGCGGCCTTGTACGCCTCCTGGAGCAGTATGATGAGGAGCCACTGGCAACCATACGTGGATTGGTCAGAACGTACGACGGTAAGGCCAGCGCGCTTTGGATGGCGTGCGTAGGCAATGTCGGGCCATTTGCCCAGCACCTGCTGGATGCCGGGATTGCAAAACGAGGATGGGATGGAACCCTACTTTCGGTTCCGGCAACAGAGATCCAGAAAATCACGCTGGGCATGCCACATGACGAAGCTGATGAGTGAGCAGCGTAGCCCAGACAAGAAACACGGCTAGTGGTCTGAGAAGCACCAACCGACTCAAGAAATACCGCCTCGGCGTGCTGCCTGAGGAAGTTTCGGTCTCGACTCTGGTCTGAGGGGTGCAAATGAAGGAAGTTCGGCCTCGGCAAGTCCTGAGGGAATTTCGGCCTCGACCACGGTCTGAGGGCATGGATTTCGGCCTCGACAAATGTCTGAGGGAAGTGAGGGCTAGTACCGGTAGTCTCACTGTGCAGAGTTTGTAGTTTGTATGTTTCACCCTCTAACCTCAGCCCCTTCGGGTGGCTACGCCTCGCAGCGTGCAGACGTAAAATTCACCTGACTCTAGGACAGGCTAGCTCACGCGGACGCCACGCAGAGTATGTGTCACTATCTTCAGATGTTGGAGCCAAATTGCCTAGCCGTGTGACGTGTGATGTGGTGTTTGGATTCGGCCTCAAGCACTGGAAGGCCTACAACAAAAAATCCGAATGAAAACTGTGGTCCTAAGACACGCGGAGCAGCTGCTTATACGTGGCACCGCGGGGGTCACATAGAGATAGAGGGCTTGCCAGCAAGGGAACTCTGTCTAGAGATAGCCCTGGCTCAGTGAGGAGCTGAGGGCCTGGCTGCGCAGATGCAGCGGAATGGTTGTTCGGCCTCGCCTCCGCTGAGGGAACAACAGTCCATGCTTCTCTGCAGTGTCGGTCCGGGTTAGTAAGAGCGAGAACGCCGGGACCTCGAGCTGCAGTTTTACCATGAAGCAACCGCGTGAGATGCATTATTGGTCAACTGGTGAGTAAGAGCGAGAAAGCCAGGGTGACGCTACTTTGGGGGAGGCTGCAAGGCACGGTTAGTAAGTGCGAGAAAGCCGGAGCTGCGGACGAACCTGGAGTAGCAGTCTTTCATACCTCACGTGTTTCACTTTGCGGCCTCGCATGCGCTGAGGGAATATGCCTCGAACAGAACATCCAGTGCTGAGTGGGGATTGCCAAACTTACGGAGGCTGATGCCACAACAAGTGCCTCAACAGCAAGGCATGCGGAGGGCAAAGTCGGCCTCGCGAGTGCTGAGGGTTGCAGCTGAGAGAGGGCCTAGCTGAGAACGCAACACCTCAAGCGAGGTAATTTTTAGTTTAGTTTCACTTTGACCAACGGCCCCTTCGGGTGGCTACGCGACGCAGCGTGCAGACGTAAAATTCACCTGGCTCAAGTCTCGGCTCAACCCCGGTGGGGTGCACAGGTAGCAGAGCGAGTAGCTGTGAACCTGGGTTTCGGGCCTCAACTGTGTTAAGGTACTGGACCCCCTTTGTTTTGGCCTATTCGCCCGAGCCATATCGTGTCAGAGTTTTTACCCGGCCGTGTGGCTGTGGTTCCGCATTGCACCCTTCCTTGAGCTACGGAGCAAACCCCTCCAGCTGGGAGGTGGGCACCACATCCCCTCCAGGTGGGAGGTGGGCATCACTTCCCCTCCAGCTGGGAGGCGTGAGTGCTCAGACCTTCAGTGCTGTCGTGGCCGCCAGCCTTAGTTTGCCATAGTGGTGCCTTGTTTTCTTGGTTTTACTTGACTTGACAATTTGCTTGAATTGCTGTGCAACTTTCACCTAGTTTTGGCTGGTCTATCGTGCGGAAGCAGCTCTCCTGAAGGCTAACGGGCTGAGTTGTGACTAGCCGCGCCGATCAGATTAGTCATACTACAGTTGCCGCTTCACAGCATTTTGCAGGAAGGTTCGTCCTGGACGCTGTTGTGCCACTTCTATCCAGACCCCACCTGTCCTCGGCTCTAGGCTGAGGTGTAACTGCCCCGCCCTTGAGGCTGTGGTTTGCACATCAGAAGTGGCCTTCTCAGGGCCTAGCTGGCAATTTGAGGTATCGGCCGAAATCTGGCACAGCACTCCTACCCATGTGTGGTGTCGTGAGGTCGGCCCAGCCTGGGCTCTCATGGTCTTCGCTTCAGTGATTGGGGGTTCCTTGCGAGGCTTGTTGGCCCTGGTCCCATCCAATAGTCTCTGAAGGGACCATGGGGGTTGTGATGCATCCTAAACCCAGGCCTCGCAAATTGTGTTGAGGCTGGCTTTTCCCCCAACCATGCAGATGCACCCAAGCAAGTGCCAACAGTGTGTCCGGCACATAGGGAGCTGTGTGGTTCCTTGCTCGCCATTGGATTTTCGCCTTAATTAGATGGTTGCGGCGCGTTTCGTTCTCGGCCAGTTGCCCATGTGCGGAGGACGTTAAGCTTTTTGGTTAGGATGCGTTTGGTAATGGCCTCACTTTGAGATGAGGCAGTGGCTTTAGGCCCTCTGTAGGGTTGTCTGGGGCTTCCCTGCAGGCCTATGCGCCGGCGGCAGAGAGTAGTCCTTTTCTCAGACCTTGTGACTGCTCCTGCCGCTGGTGCCCTGGCTTTAGGGCTGGTTTTAGGGTAGGTACTTGGCAGTGCTGTCTGCTTGCTGACGGTGGATGCAGCCGGCTGAGTCACTTTCCCTCCTTGCCTGGACTGCCTGCCTTCGCCCTACCACCAGGTATGGGATAAGCGCACCATGGGGCTTTCCAGGCAGCTCAGGACCTGTATCTCGTCTCCTCACTGGGCAGTAATTGCAGGCTCGCGAGGTGCAGGCCAATAGTCACTCCTTCTTCTTCGCTGTGCGAGATTGCAAGGGTGATGAGCTTTTTTTGGCTTGTTGTCCGGATTCTGTCCCTTTTGTTCCGGTGTTTTCTCTTTTGGGGTTTAGGGTGTAGCGCAGAGGCAAAAAATGCAACATGCTGTTGCTGGCATAGGCTTTTGCCGAGGTTTTCTGCCCTGAATCCCTTTTTAGCACTTTTCGAAAAAGTTGGCCTGCTGGCACCAAAGATCATACGGGTCGGCGTGCCGTGGGGCCCAGAGTCCTGATTTGGCCGTTCCCTTGAAACAGTCTGGGGTTTTACAGGGGCAGTGGGTTCCCTTCCCTTGCTTGCAGCAGCCAGGGAAGGTCCCTTTACTGTGTGGGTCCATTTGGTTCGTTTTGGCCCTTTCCCAGTGAGCAGTCAGCAGGTCCCTGGGAGCAGTCTTCGGGGTTTCGAAATCTTTCTTGCAGAAAGTCTAGCAGGGCGTTGTTCCCTGCGCCTGCACGTAGTTAGTTGAAGGGAAAGCGTCGCTCCCTGCGCCTGGTTGAGGGGAGTGCGTGGGCCCCGCGCTAAAGATACCAAATTGAGGGGCTGCTGCTTTGTGTAAGGTGAGGTAGAGGACCCCCTTGGGCTGTTTGGGCGTGAGGCTAGGAAGTTCGTTGGCTGTGTTCAACCAGGCCTAAAGGCTGTGGAATCAGTGCATGACAGTCGCTTGTGCTCCTGTGCGGGTGCTGTTATGCCATGGATTCCCAGCCTCGGGGCTGCGGCGAGAATTCCTTCCTCTGATGTGATGGACACAGACTCGCTGCTGGGAGCAGGTCTTTTGCTTGGGCTATGGTCAGTACGATGAGAGGAGTAGGAAAAGCGAAGTGCTTTGTACAGCTGGCGACTCGGACGAGTGAAAGCCACAGTCCTCCATCTGACCTGTTCTACTAGCGGTCAGAGCCTCTAAACTGTGTCATAGGCGCCTGTAGGTAGTTTGTGGGTGCACCACATTCCCAGCCTTGAGCTGAGGTTTTGCCGTAGCAGGTTGGCCGACCAGCCCGAGAGACTATGTCTCGCCCCTTAGGGGCTCCGGGTGAATTCATTTGCATGATGTACGCCCACTGGGTAACGCTTCGCGCTTGCTGAAGTAAAATTCACCTAGCCAAAATCCTGGGTTTCCCCCAGGTCGTCCTCAATATAGCGCTCCAGATATATCGAGGCGAAAGACTGATCACTTCCGAGGGTCGAGTCTCTCACCCCATATGGGCAAGCCGGGGCATAATGGCAGGCTGCCCCATTGCCCCGGCTTTGTCAAAGTTGGCGTTGTTTCCCGTTTGTCAGAAGGTTTACCAGGCGAACCAGATCCAGTCCATGGATGTATGGCTGGACGACATCTCAGTCGATGTAGAGCATCGGGAACCACAGGCAGCAGCACGGCAGGCACTTGCTGTGTTCCGCATGCTTCAGTCGGAGCTAGGGGCAACCAAGCTGCAGCTCAGCATCAGGAAGTCTGCCTTTGTATGCTCGGATTGGGCGGCGGAAAAAGAGCTCCGTAACAGGAGAAAGGTCAAAGAGCCGCAGGTGCAAAGTCTTGTCAAAGACTTGGGGGCGGATTCGTCTGGAGGCAAAAGGAGGCGGGTAAAGACCTCAAACAGCCGCATCCAGAAAGCGGTCAAGAGGAGCGCCAAACTTCACCGGTTAGGGCTAGGCCAGAAAAAGCATGCGATTCGCGCATTTAAAACCAGCGCCTTTACGGCGGGCACCTGGGGGCATCAGGCCCAAGGGCTGTCTCCAAAGAGAATGAAGGTGGTGAGGGGAATGGCAGTGTCCCACTCCACCAGACTGGCGCTCGGTTCAGCGGATGTGGTCTTTGATATGGGCGAGTTCAATGTCCAAGACCCCGTTATCCGCATCGTTCTGGAACATTGGGACAGCCTAAGCCGAGGGTAACGTGGAAAAGACTCGCGCGAGCGGCTCACCCCTGGAGACTAGCAGCTGGCCCGATTGCCGCAATGGTGTGCTATCTCCGCGACATGGGTTTTGAAGCTCCCGCCATGGAAGTGTGGTCGAGGCCAGACCTCACCATGAAACTTGAGTGGGGAAACGCCAGAACAGCACAGAAGGTGAAGGAGCAGCTGCGAGGAGCCATGTTGCGTGAGCGTTGGGGGCGAATTGCAAGCCAGCACGGCGGTGGAGGAGCCGAGCAAGGTTTAGACTGGACGACCCACAGGAGCCTGCTGAAAAAAGCCAAAGGGAACACTCTAAAGATAACAGGGCTACGCATGGTCTGGCAAGGCGCTGTAGCCTTCAATGGACATGGAGGGCACGCGGTGTGCACGAGGTGTGGTGGGGCCAACTCCTTTGCGCATGCGCTCCACACTTGCCCTGCGTGGGCAGCGCACGACATAGGCCCCGACCCTGAGTGGAGGAGTAGGGTGGATGCACCAGAATGCTTCTGGTTGAGAGGACTAGTCCCAGCCCCGCTTACCAAGCACCCTGACCACCCTCCATCTTTCCTTGAAACCCGTGTTGAAGGAACCCTTGAAGCAGCGGCACAGAGCTGCCAACCAGTCTGGTTTGGCACGGATGGATCAGGAGGACCACAGGCCTCCGATCCCAGGCTCAGAATGGCAACCTGGAGTTTAGTTGCCATACAGCACAAGGATGGCCATCTGCCGGCATGCTGCTGGCAAGGCCCGGAGCCGGATCCGGCCTACAAGATTGTAGGGTTCGCGGTGGGGGTTCTTCAGGTCGGCTTCACGGTGAATGACGCAGAGTCAAAGGCACTTGACTTCCTTTTGGGCTTGTCCAACCAAAACAACATTGTTGCCTGCGACAGCAAAATTGCGCTCACCAGACTAAAAAACCCCAACGCCCATTACCTTTGGCCAAGTATCTGGACCGCAGGTCAGGATGACCGAAATAGATTGAAACCGGTCTGGACAAAAGGGCACTTAACAAAAGAAGAGCACGCAGCCAGGCATGGCACCGGCTCCTCATGGGCCTGGGAAGCCAACAGACATGCAGACTGGCTGTGCGGTCAAAAGGCTAACGAGATTTTGTCACAAGAGCATGTGGCAAACGTCAGGCAAATTGACAGCACTGCAAGAGAGGTCTCCACATTCCTAGGAAAGCGAGCTGAGTTTCTCCTCGCCAACTGCCCGCTGCCCTCAGCAAATGAGGTCAAATTTGAGAGGAAAGCCAAGGCTAAGGTCGAGCTTTCCTCCAAAAAAGGACCCAATAAGAAAAAGATTCTCCTGCTTGCAGTCAAGGAGGCCAATCCTCAGACCATGCACAATTGGAAAATCTCCAGTGGAGAAAGCACCAACAACCTGTGCATTAAGTGCGAAGGGTGCGGGCTTTACGTGCAACAAGTCGATCCGCCTGAGGTGGTTGAGCACGTTCTTCAGTTCCCGTGCCAGAGTCTGCCTGTGCCCACCTCGAATCCGTGGAGTTTTCATGTGTCTCACCACATGATCAACCTCGGAGAGTCAGTGGTTTGCAAAAAGTGTGGAGTTTTCCAAGCTGTCAGAATCCTAAAGGCCAAACCGGGATGTCAAGGCAGGTGTAGTCAGGTCTGCAAGAAGCCTAACTGCAAATTCCTAGAAGCCCAAAAAAGAAGCCTTGACCCCAAGGCTGGCGTGAAAGCCTTTTTCGGCATGAGGCAGAGTTGCTCGCCACATCCCGCAGCCGTTGTGCCTTCAAACATAAGTGTATGTGAAGCAGTGGCAGGAAGCAGCACAGGAGAGTTACTCCCTCAGGTACCTCCCCTGCCTCCCCTGCCCACTCCCGCTTTTCCCAAGTCTAAAGCAAAAATTAAGGCCAAAGCAAAAAAGGATGGCCTGACACAAACCGCTCTCTCTTTTAGGAAGTGAGCTATGGGAAAAGGATGGCATAAAGGACACGGCAAATCCAAAGGCCCCAAAGGCAAGCAGTCTAGCTTGCCACGAGAAGAGCTGGATGCAGCAAGGGAGGTGAACATGGAAAGAAGCGCGCGTGATCTCCCTACAAAAAGCCCTGGTTCGATCTCCAGGAGTAAAGCAAGGAGCCATGCTAGGCACCTTTCCTTAGCGGAAAGCGATGCGCGTTTCCGGGCGAACTCAACACCACGCCCTACGCCACCTGCTCCTCCGCCAAGCAGGCGAGCCCAGGCGGAAGACGTGCCTGAGGCACCCACGGATGCAGCCAAGGATTGGCGCTCCGAGCAGCTTGCCCCCTGGGAACGAAGGGTCAAATTAAGAAGCTCTTCAGCCTCTAGCAGGCACAGAAGGGAAGAGGTTCTCTCCCGAAACGCGGCTCCTCCGCAAAACTCCTCCTCATCGAACCCTGGGCGCCCTGATGCCCACGCGGAGGTTGAGGTTCTCACCTCTCTGCATGACCCCGCCAGCACTCCCGAGAGCTCAGGGTGGCCCCTGGAAAACATAGCATCCACAGAAGGATCAATAGTCCTCCGTGAAGCAAACAATCAAACAGATCGAGCGGCTAGTTCTGGAAGAGTCGACGCAGTGGCAGAAGCCGAGCGTCGGAGTGCAGACCCTCAGGCAGCCGCGTTCCACTTTCAAGGCCAGTGGAAGGCACACCGCGGCAAGCCAAAGGAGCCTCTGCACTACCTTCCAGTCAACCTAGTCATGGTCCATGACATCACCCAAAGCCTCCATGTCCGGGACACCATGGATCTGACTATGCTCATGTTCGGCCGAACGCGAGTAGCCTATGTAGCCGAATCGGCTCCCCTGGTGTGGAAATTTTCGGATGAAAGCCAAGCCGAAGAGGAGCGCATCAGTAACATCTTCCCCCGTTTAACGGCGAAGGTCTACTGGTATGGGCTTGTGCGAATCCGTCTGCTATGGAGGGGTGGAGAGCAGGTGTTTCCATTTTACATGTCGCTGCAAGAGCGGTGTGTTCCAGGGGTTGAGGTTCTCACCCGATTCGGCGCTGGAAGCCAGAGTTGCTTCCAGTTCTTGTGCTACATGGCCATTATTTTGGCCTCCCTTCGAGCTGCAGGGTGGACCCTCCGCGATTTGGGACCACTAAATGCAGCTGTGAGTCGTACCACGGCGAACTCCCCCCATCCGAGGCTCATTTTCTTCGACACAAATGAATGGACATGGGAGGGAAAGGAAGCCAAACACAGCTGGACAGGCTTCTGGTCGCTTGTGGCGGATTTCAGCCCTTCACGCCAAGGCTGGCTGCGCGACAAGCTCAGACACGTTGGCTTGTACCCAAGGTGGTGCGCAGAAACGTTGTTGATGGAGTGTCAGCCTTTCTGGAGTCATCTCAGTGAACAGGGCATTATTGACTCGGGAGGGCCCTGTTTCAGTAATCTGCGATGAGCCAGAAGGTGAGTTTCTCCCTGTGCTGCGGCGAGAATCTCGTCAAGTCTGTTAAGACTCTGAGGGATGGTGAGGTTCTCCCAGCCCGTAGCTCTTTCCGTAACATCTCCGGATGCCTTCACAAGCACGGCCGTGTTTAGCAGGCCAAGGCTTTCCCGAGAGTAGTTGTTCTCACTGTTTCACCTTAATTTCCGGGACTTCGGTTCCGAAGAGCCTAATTGGCTAGCGACATCGTCCGCTCGCGAGTAAAATTCACCTTGGCTCAAGATCTCGGCTCAACCCCGGTGGGGTGCACAGGTAGCAGAGCGGTAGCTGTGTGAACCAGCCTCGAGTCCCCTAACTGCTTTGGGTACCAGGCCTGCTTTTTCACAGCCTTATTTGAGCCATGTCCAGAGCACCTGTGCAGTCGAGATCCTCACTGCCGGCAAGTGACGGGTTGGAGTCATCTCACCCAACTTGCGATGCAGAGAGCCAGAAAGAAGGCACGGCCCGACTGGAGGGCGAAGCAGCCCGGCTTGGGGAACTCTTCCCTTATGCGAGTCCTCTTACAGCCGGCTGTGGAGTTTCTCCAGCCTTGGAAGACCAGGTTAGATGCTCGATCAGCCTGGCAAATCCAGAGCGAACTTGGGCCCATAGAGCCAATTGTGGTCCCAGCCAAAGCAGGACTTTCCACCAAGTACTCTGCTTTCGCTGGCTTCACAAGGGCCGGAAAGAGTGGCTGCTCCTCTCCGAGGACAGCAGCGTGTATTTTGTTCGCACCAGCAAATCCGGCAAAACAGTCAGAGCCGGACCTTGTGGGCAATGGAGATGCATGGAAGACCCAGCAGAGCTCCACGGGGGAACGGGAGGCGACCCGCCCGTGCAGTGGCTTCGCCTTTTGAACTTCAATTGTGGTAACATTCCAACCCATAACCTCAATTTCGTGCCAGGTCCTGGGAAAAGGCAACCAGAGATCTTGCATGGAGAGGATGGAAGACGCATCGAGCTCCACTGTGCCCTTTGTCTTGAAAACTTCCTGCCTTGCACGTGGAGCTGGCCGAGCTTTGACCAAGCAGTCAGGAGACTGGTGTTTCTGGACGACGCCTCCCTGGCCGACTTGCGTCAGGTAGGTCACCAAGTTATGGAGCCCGTTGATCCTTCGCTGGCGCCGCTGTCTTCTGCAGCCAGCGCACATGGCTGGACCTTCCCTGAGGAAGGGTGTTCTCTGGATCTAGACTCCCCAGAAGAAGCATGCAGCAGTGATTGGCTAGTGTGTGGCTTTGAAGACTTGGAAGACATCCCCTGGGAGGTCTGACCTAATACGGCCCCAACCCACCCAAATTGCAGGAGCTATGCCCTGCCAGAATCAAGGGTGAGACTCTCCCCTCCGGAATCCATTGTCATAGAGGAGACTCTCCCTTTTCAAGCAAGGATGTACAAATCAAAGCGAAACTGCTTGCAGTGATTGCATAAGGATGCAGGTTAGAGCGAAAGCAGTTCAGTGCCCAGTCCCGGCACCCCCCCTTTCCATCCAACGGAATAGGTTCGCAGTTGTTCCGTTGGACACCCGGCAGGACTGGCCGCCATGATGCGGCCTGTGTTCAGCCTGACACCGGTTCGGCACCTTTGCTCGGTCTGTCAAGCAGACCGCCGGACCGGGTTTTCGGGCTCAGGTGCTTGCGGGTACTTACAGGCCCAACACGGGGTTCTCGCAAACGCAGCGCACGTACGGAAAACGTCAGTACCGGCCTCACTGGTTGATGAGGGGAGGGTTGCGCGCTGAGATGTTGAGGAACGGACGAGGATCCAAGTACACCGGCAGGTTGAGGCCGAGGGCATGATGCCCTGCATCAGTTTGGGGTTACCCGTGTTTGGCCTTTGAGTATTTCCTTAGTCTGTCCCTGCAGGGTGTGTTGTTTTCTCCTGGTGGTGCAAGCCCAGCCAGGAGGAGCCTAGCGGCAGGCGTTGTTTGGTAGGGACCAAAACCTAGGCTGACGGACAGCCTGAGGCACCAGATTGCGGAGGTTAAAGGCTGTGGCTCGGTGCCCGAAAGCCTGCCCAGCTGAGATGCCCAAATCAACCAAGCCCTCCCTGCGTGCAAGTGGTGTGGGTTCCTCTGGAGCCGCTGAGGTTGAACCAGTGAGTAAGAGCGAGAAAGTTGGTTCTTCCTCCCTGGTGAGTAAGTGCGAGAAAACCAGGTCAGCATACGGGGCAAACAGGAGCTCAGTGCTGCTGCGGCATGAGTTTCTGGGGCCTAGGTTAGTAAGTGCGAGAAAGCTTAGGCCTGTTCCGGAGGTTGGCGACTTTTGCCAATCCACTTGTTTGCAGTTTGTACAGGCATTGCCCATGTGTCGGTTCCGGACCTTCTGCCTTTTCTGAGTGAGCCGAATGTGGGTGAGTTTCTCCCCTGTACAGGCAGGGCTTATAGGGTAGGCAGTACAGACCAGGCAGTTCAACCTGCAGAACATTTGCCTAGGGCTTTGTATAGAGCCAAACCAGTGAGTAGCCGTAGGCCGCCGAGCTTCTCGCGGAACTGGTTAAGCCCTCATTGCTTTCTCTCGGTGTTCCCTGCACATAGTTCGGCCGTGTTAAGCAGGCCAAGGACACCTCGAGAGTTTTTCCTTTTCTGTGCATAGTTAATACCTTCCGGAACTTCGGTTCCGAAGAGCCTAACCTGGCTAGCGACGCAGCCCGCTTTCGAGTAAAATTCACCTTCACCTGGAAGTGGGTGAGTTTCTCCCCTGTACTGGCAGGGCTGATAGGGTAGGCAGTACAGACCAGGCAGTTCAACCTGCAGAACATTTTGCCTAGGGCTTTGTACAGTGCCAAACCAGTGAGTAGCCGTAGGCCACCGAGCTTCTCGCGGAACTGGTTAAGCCCTCAATGCTTTCTCTCGGTGTCCCTGCACATAGTTCGGCCGTGTTAAGCAGGCCAAGGACACCTCGAGAGCCCCTTTTCCGTGCATAGTTAATACCTTCCGGAACTTCGGTTCCGAAGAGCCTAACCTGGCTAGCGACGCAGCCCGCTTTCGAGTAAAATTCACCTCACCTGGCTCAAGGTTTCGGCTCAACCCCGGTGGGGTGCTCAGGTAGAGAGCGTCTTTAGTGCCGTTGTGGCTGGCCCTGGGGCTTGTAACTAAGGGTAGGTTCCGTTTTGAGGCCTGGCAAAACTGTGTTTGCTCGTAGGCCGGCTGACCGGCTAAGCTGTCATAGAGCGGCGGCCCGCCAACTGCTGCCGACGACGAAGGACGTTCGAGTGCAGCCTCGCTTCGCTAGAGGGAAGCTTTTCGTCCTCGCGTTGCTGAGGGAACCTTGTGGCCTACAGTCTGCTCTGGGTCACAGTGAGAGTTACAGCCTCGGTTTGCTTGAGGGGTGACGCTAGAGCCTGTTGCTCACCAGAGATTCCTGCTGTCTCTGGGTGAACAAAACCCGCCGACCCTCATTTGGATTGAGGGCTTGTGTTAGGGTGAGTTTGGGTTCCTCGCTCGCTTGTGTGGAAAACGAAGGTGAGTCCGAAACACGGGGGAAAACGGCCAGGCACGCTGCAGACAGTGCAGGCCAACGTCGCACTGCAAGCGGCATCCTTGCAGTTGTTGACAGGAGTGTCCCGAACAATAGCGGTGTGCTTGAGCCCGAGTTTGCTGGTTTTCGGGGATCTGCAAGCTGAGCACAACAGGTTATTCTTCGCAGGTAGCATCAGGTAGAACAGATTTGGCCCAACCCTGGTGGATCTGCCTGGACACAAATAACCAAAGGCATCAGTGTCGTAAAGCTCATTGACTGGTGCTACTGAGAAACCGTTGCCAAAGAACTTGCAGCAGGACTGTGGTGCGGCACAGTGCAAGTTGAAGAGCAGCTGTTGGTGGCTGCTCCCCGGCAGACAAATAGTCCAAGAAAGCCTTCTTCGGCCTCGCTCCGTGCTGAGGGTTTGTAAAGGCTGGTATTGGCCGGAAAGGACTCAGATGGAGGTTACCCGAACTTCGCGCTTTTCCCATCTGAAGGCAACCAATGGTTATCAGCCTGCTGGACATGGCAGGCCTACTTTTGTTTACATCCACGTCTCCTGCAAGGGCTGGGGTCTGTCCGTGCACACAGACAAGGCGGAACCTTGCAGATGTTTAGGTCCTCGCGGCACGGCCGCTGGAGGTAGTTTGAAGAAGTTGGCTCTCTCACTGTCTGGTGAGTGGTTTGTATGGGCACTTGCTGGGGCAAGGCGGCTCTGGCGTCTGAGGATGGTACATGTGCTGGCTGCTGAGTACGGGCCACCGAAAGAGACCTGTGGTAAGACAAGCGATGAAAGGAGCCGAACTCCTAAACTCTAGGACAGGCTAGCTCACGCGGACGCCACGCAGAGTATGTGTCACTATCTTCAGATGTTGGAGCCAAATTGCCTCGCCGTGTGACGTGAGATGTGGTGTTTGGTTTCGGCCTCAAGCACTGGAAGGCCTACAACAACAAATCCGAATGAAAACTGTGGTCCTAAGACACGCGGAGCAGCTGCTTATACGTGGCACCGCGGGGGTCACATAGAGATAGAGGGCTTGGCAAGGGAACTCTGTCTAGAGATAGCCCTGGCTCAGTGAGGAGCTGAGGGCCTGGCTGCGCAGATGCAGCGGAATGGTTGTTCGGCCTCGCCTCCGCTGAGGGAACAACAGTCAATGCTTCTCTGCAGTGTCGGTCCGGGTTAGTAAGAGCGAGAACGCCGGGACCTCGAGCTGCAGTTTTACCATGAAGCAACCGCGTGAGATGCATTATTGGTCAACTGGTGAGGAAGAGCGAGAAAGCCAGGGTGACGCTACTTTGGGGGAGGCTGCAAGGCACGGTTAGTAAGTGCGAGAAAGCCGGAGCTGCGGACGAACCTGGAGTAGCAGTTTTTCATACCTCACGTGTTTCACTTTGCGGCCTCGCATGCGCTGAGGAAATATGCCTCGAACAGAACATCCAGTGCTGAGTGGGGATTGCCAAACTTACGGAGGCTGATGCCACAACAAGTGCCTCAACAGCAAGGCATGCGGAGGGCAAAGTTCGGCCTCGCGAGTGCTGAGGGTTGCAGCTGAGAGAGGGCCTAGCTGAGAACGCAACACCTCAAGCGAGGTAATTTTTAGTTTAGTTTCACCTTGACCAACGGCCCCTTCGGGTGGCTACGCGACGCAGCGTGCAGACGTAAAATTCACCTGCTTCGCGCTTTTCCCATCTGAAGGCAACCAATGGTTATCAGCCTGCTGGACATGGCAGGCCTACTTTTGTTTACATCCACGTCTCCTGCAAGGGCTGGGGTCTGTCCGTGCACACAGACAAGGCGGAACCTTGCAGATGTTTAGGTCCTCGCGGCACGGCCGCTGGAGGATGTTTGAAGATGTTGGCTCTCACTGTCTGGTGAGTGGTTTGTATGGGCACTTGCTGGGGCAAGGCGGCTCTGGCGTCTGAGGATGGTACATGTGCTGGCTGCTGAGTACGGGCCACCGAAAGAGACCTGTGGTAAGACAAGCGATGAAAGGAGCCGAACTCCTAAAGAAAGGACAGGCTAGCTCACGCGGACGCCACGCAGAGTATGTGTTACTATCTTCAGATGTTGGAGCCAAATTGCCAGCCTTGTGACGTGAGATGTGGTGATTGGATTCGGCCTCAAGCACTGGAAGGCCTACAACAACAAATCCGAATGAAAACTGTGGTCCTAAGACACGCGGTGCAGCTGCTTCGTGGCACCGCGGGGGTCACAAAGAGATAGAGGGCTTGCCAGCAAGGGAACTCTGTCTAAAGAGAGCCCTGGCTCAGTGAGGAGCTGAGGGCCTGGCTGCGCTGATGCAGCGGAATGGTTGTTCGGCCTCGCCTCCGCTGAGGGAACAACAGTCAATGCTTCTCTGCAGTGTCGGTCCGGGTTAGTAAGAGCGAGAACGCCGGGACCTCGAGCTGCAGTTTTACCATGAAGCAACCGCGTGAGATGCATTATTGGTCAACTGGTGAGTAAGAGCGAGAAAGCCAGAGTGACGCTACTTTGGGGGAGGCTGCAAGGCACGGTTAGTAAGTGCGAGAAAGCCGGAGCTGCGGACGAACCTGGAGTAGCAGTCTTTCATACCTCACGTGTTTCACTTTGCGGCCTCGCATGCGCTGAGGGACTATGCCTCGAACAGAACATCCAGTGCTGAGTGGGGATTGCCAAACTTACGGAGGCTGATGCCACAACAAGTGCCTCAACAGCAATGCATGCGGAGGGCAAAGTTCGGCCTCGCGAGTGCTGAGGGTTGCAGCTGAGAGAGGGCCTAGCTGTGAACGCAACACCTCAAGCGAGGTAATTTTTAGTTTAGTTTCACCTTGACCAACGGCCCCTTCGGGTGGCTACGCCTCGCAGCGTGCAGACGTAAAATTCTCCCCTGGCTCAAGGTTTCGGCTCAACCCCGGTGGGGTGCTCAGGTAGAGAGCGTCTTTAGTGCCGTTGTGGCTGGCCCTGGGGCTTGTAACTAAGGGTAGGTTCCGTTTTGAGGCCCTGGCAAAACTGTGTTTGCTCGTAGACCGGCTGACCGGCTAAGCTGTCATAGAGCGGCGGCCCGCCAACTGCTGCCGTCGACGAAGGACGTTCGAGTGCACAGTCTTCGGCCTCGCTTCGCTAGAGGGAAACTTTTCGTCCTCGCGTTGCTGAGGGAACGCTAGAGGGAAACTTTTCGTCCTCGCGTTGCTGAGGGAACCTTGTGGCCTACAGTCTGCTCTGGGTCACAGTGAGAGTTGCAGCCTCGATTTGCTTGAGGGGTGACGCTAGAGCCTGTTGCTCACCAGAGATTCCTGCTGTCTCTGGGTGAACAAAACCCGCCGACCCTCATTTGGATTGAGGGCTGTGTGTTAGGGTGAGTTTGGGTTCCTCGCTCGTTTGTGTGGAAAACGAAGGTGAGACCGAAACACGGGGGAAAACGGCCAAGGCACGTTGCAGACAGTGCAGGCCAACGTCGCACTGCAAGCGGCATCCTTGCAGTTGTTGACAGGAGTGTCCCGAACAATAGCGGTGTGCTTGAGCCCGAGTTTGCTGGTTTTCGGGGATCTGCAAGCTGAGCACAACTGGATATTCTTCGCAGGTAGAATCAGGTAGAAAGATTTGGCCCAACCCTGGTGGATCTGCCTGGACACAAATAACCAAGGCATCAGTGTCGTAAGCTCATTGACTGGTGCTACTGAGAAACCGTTGCCAAAGAACTTGCAGTAGGCCTGTGGTGCGGCACAGTGCAAGTTAAGAGCAGCTGTTGGTGGCTGCTCCCCGGCAGACAAATAGTCCAAGATAGCCTTCTTCGGCCTCGCTCCGTGCTGAAGGTTTGTAAAGGCTGGTATTGGCCGGAAAGAACTCAGATGGAGGTTACCCGAACTTCGCGCTTTTCCCATCTGAAGGCAACCAATGGTTATCAGCCTGCTGGATATGGCAGGCCTACTTTTGTTTACATCCACGTCTCCTGCAAGGGCTGGGGTCTGTCCGTGCACACAGACAAGGCGGAACCTTGCAGATGCTTAGGTCCTCGCGGCACGGCCGCTGGAGGTTGTTTGAAGATGTTGGCTCTCACTGTCGGTGAGTGGTTTGTATGGGCACTTGCTGGGGCAAGGCTCTGGCGTCTGAGGATGGTACATGTACTGGCTGCTGAGTACGGGCCACCGAAAGAGACCTGTGGTAAGACAAGCGATGAAAGGAGCCGAGGACAGGCTAGCTCACGCGGACGCCACGCAGAGTATGTGTCACTATCTTCAGATGTTGGAGCCAAATTGCCTCGCCGTTGTGACGTGTGATGTGGTGTTTGGTTTCGGCCTCAAGCACTGGAAGGCCTACAACAACAAATCCGAATGAAAACTGTGGTCCTAAGACACGCGGAGCAGCTGCTTATACGTGGCACCGCGGGGGTCACATAGAGATAGAGGGCTTGGCAAGGGAACTCTGTCTAGAGATAGCCCTGGCTCAGTGAGGAGCTGAGGGCCTGGCTGCGCAGATGCAGCGGAATGGTTGTTCGGCCTCGCCTCCGCTGAGGGAACAACAGTCAATGCTTCTCTGCAGTGTCGGTCCGGGTTAGTAAGAGCGAGAACGCCGGGACCTCGAGCTGCAGTTTTACCATGAAGCAACCGCGTGAGATGCATTATTGGTCAACTGGTGAGTAAGAGCGAGAAAGCCAGGGGACGCTACTTTGGGGGAGGCTGCAAGGCACGGTTAGTAAGTGCGAGAAAGCCGGAGCTGCGGACGAACCTGGAGTAGCAGTCTTTCATACCTCACGTGTTTCACTTTGCGGCCTCGCATGCGTTGAGGGAATATGCCTCGAACAGAACATCCAGTGCTGAGTGGGGATTGCCAAACTTACGGAGGCCGATGCCACAACAAGTGCCTCAACAGCAATGCATGCGGAGGGCAAAGTTCGGCCTCGCGAGTGCTGAGGGTTGCAGCTGAGAGAGGGCCTAGCTGAGAACGCAACACCTCAAGCGAGGTAATTTTTAGTTTAGTTTCACCTTGACCAACAGCCCCTTCGGGTGGCTACGCGACGCAGCGTGCAGACGTAAAATTCACCTGTAGTGTTTGCCCAGTTGGTGCCATGTGGTGTTTGACCATACAGAGAGAAGCATGAGAGTTTTTCTGCTGCATGACTTGGCATGAGCATGTTTGGTTTGTCCCAAAGCCCTTAAGCATGTGTGGCATGTCTTGCTTGACTTTGGCATGTTCTTGTCTTGTTGGCATGGCCTAGGATGAGTTTTGAAGCACTTGGAACTGCTTGAGAGCAGTAGTGAAGAAGTGCGTGTCAGAACTCTGAGGTTCTGTCTTGTTGCAACTCACTCCGTGTCCCCGCCACTTCGTTCGTTGCCGTTGGACGTGTAGGATGGGAGTAGGAGTGCAGAGTGGACTCTGAAGCTTCGCTGTTTTGCTGTTCGGAAGTGACCTGAAGTCCCCGAGGTGTAGACCAAAGCAGTTGCATTGTTCTTTTGCTTTACCTCCTTTGTAGAACAAAGTTGAGATGGAATTCGTAGCTTTTTGGAGCCCTTAGCTCTTGGAGAGAGCCTGCTGCAAGAACTGAAGCTTGCTGAACACTTTGGTGTTTGGCTCAAGTGCAAAGTGAAAAAGAGACTGCTGCGCGAGCTCTGCTTTTCACATTATCAGATTGAATCTCTTCACGTAATCCGTTGGAAGATGCCACTTGCAGTTGCATTCCCAATTGACCATGCTTCTGGTCTTGTGCTCAGTGACTTTATTCCAACCATTGGCCTTGTTTTTCTCTTCGTCATCAACGATTCTTACTACCGACCCCAACACTGCCTTGTAGTTGCCATAGACATGAAATGCCCAACGCGGCACTGGTCTGTTCTCTTTGGCCAAGTCGGATTGTGGATTCTCATTGTAATGCACGACAGCAAAGTTATCGCATACACCTTATCCAACATCTCTTTGAAGTACTTTGAAGACCAACATGCCATTCTTTGCATGGTCTTTCCAGCAAGTGATCCACGGTGGATGCGCAGTGCATTCCATCTTGTTCTTCAAGCACCGTTCCCCGCAGAGAATTGGCAGAGCAAACAACATATCCACCAACCTCAAGATCCCAAGTGTCCACAGAGATCGATGACTTCCAACAACTTCGAAGGCTTTGGATTCACTTTGGCAATGCACCGGCGCACCAGCTTGTTAAAGCTGTTTTGGGACTTTACCAGGGTCCATTCTTTTGCAAGGAGTTGAACAAGCATTGCGACAAGTGATTAGGTTTCTTTGGCAGTGCTACGGTCCTGATGGTAATGTGTTAGACAGTGGGCTGGCGCAGCTGGAAGTGGATGCAGATGCCAGTTGGGCACCGCAGGCTTTGCTAGAACGAAGATAAGTTTGAACATTGCCATCTTTTGCAGAGGATGCCTGATAAAGGGAATCTTTCAAGTTCAAGGGTGTGTGTCGTTGAGTTTCTGTAAGGCTGAGTTGAGAGGGCGAAGCGCTTCCAGGAAACTGGCAACACTGTTTCCAGGAGAGAATCCAAGAGGTCCAAACCCTCAAGGTGTTGTAGTGTCCGACTTCAGCAATGGTGGCTGATGTTATGACAGTGTTTGAGTCAAATGACCTTTACTTACACCAGCGGGCACTAGAGATTCCCTGACGATGTGCAACAGATATGGAGGATCTGTGGCTGCGGTGTCCACATTGGCCGGCCGGAACGTACCAGTATGCTGAAGCAACTGGACGTTGTGGAGTCCGAAGCGCGTGAACCACCCCCGTATAGATTTGTGGTCCACCTGCAGAACTCTGATTGTCAGTGTCCTTGCCAGTTATGGACGCTGCCATGATCGCGCAAATCGCCGAGCAAGTGCGTGCGAATCTGAGCATTGCGGACCTGGAAAGGATGTTGCAAGAAAAGAAAACATCCGAACCAAGCCGGTCATCGCAGGATGTGATGATGGGTGAGCGGATGAGTAAATTGAAGGAGATGAAAGATGCGGCAAAGGAGCGCCGATCGAAGGTGTTCAATGCTGATGTGGAAAACGAAGATGCCGCGAAGGAGAAAGTTGAGGAAGAGAAGAAGGATGATGTGGATGGCAAGGACATGGATTGAGGCGCTTGCTGACCTCAAGGGGTGCAGACGATGTCCCGCAGCCGTTTGAGGGACGCCATGGCATCCGAGCAGCCATGGCCCGCCCGCGTTTTTTCATTGGTTTTCGAGAAGCCTGAGTCAGTGCATGTGTTTTCGCTGGATGGAAGCAGCAAGATTCGTCTGATTGCTGCAAGCTTGTCTTGGTTTGTTTTTGGAACCTGCCGCTACGTTGGTGATGCGATGTCTGGCCAACGGTTCTTGGTTCTTTCCTGGAGTTTGCGAGATTGAAGGCTATGACTACGTCGAGGTCGTGTACTGAGAGTGGGTGAGCCTGAGACTTGCATTAATTCGTTTTAACGTGTTCGTCACCACGAACTCTTGGAGACCTTCCAAGACAACCCTGTCTAGTACAGGTAGTACAGGATGATGCAAGTTGAATTAGTTTGTCACGAGTTTGGACAACGAACTCTTGGGTGCCAGTTGGACCCAGGACAACCTGCTTTATGGTGGGATCTTGCATGAGTTTAAGTTTTTATGTCAAAGATCGACTGGTGTGTCGGTTGTTTCGCTTTGGTGGCGAGTACGCACCAAGGGAATGTGGCCAGGGCATCCCCTTAGTGTTGAAGTGCCGAGCTGTGCTTGGACTTTGGATCTTTGGCATGAACCCTCAGCAAAATGCAGGGGGTGGAAGATCGTGGCTGATCATTGACGGTTTTGTCATGTTTTGGATCAGCTTGTATAGAGTTGTTTTGCTTCGGAGTGATTGGGAATCTTTATGATCCCATCCTCGATGGTTTTTGCCTCGATGATTTCCCTAGGAAATCATACGAGTATGTTTTTGCCCAATACGCTACTTTGAGTGAGTATGCAGTGTGTAGGAACTTAATTCTGAAGCTGAGTTTAAGCTCACATGTGAATTCGTTTAGTTTGCGCACTTCGTGACTTTTGGCTCAAGGCCTACGAGTGAAAAAGAGCGTGTCCGCACTTGGTTGAGATAGGTTTGGGTTCGTGCTTTCGAGAAAAAAAGGTACCAGAGGGACCTTCGGGTTTTCACGGCCCACGCACTTTGCGCAAGTCACCGGCATTTGGTTCTTGCCAACCTGCAACACCCTACTTTGAAGAGCCTTTGGCATGTCAGATCCTGGTCATTCGATTTACTTGAACCCAGTAATCATCAACCCAATTTAACAGGTTATGAATTCACGCGAAACTGCACGTGCGGGTGGCCAGGGTATCCATCCTGTAGAATTTGCTGGGAATAGGAGACGTTCTGACCCAAGCAAAAGGTGCGGGCGTGACCTGGACTCTGGAGGCACTTTGTCTTGTAGAGGTGGCTGGCATTGACAGCGAGCGCCTGACGGAAAGGTTGGGTGGCGCACACCTTTCGGCCGCTTTTGGTGGGGCTTTGGCTGTGGAAAGGAGGAGTGCGGAAGGTGTAAGGTGCACGAGTGATGGGCATTCTCACTGGCATGGTGGGCAACCAGGATTTTTTGAAAGCGGACGCCCCTTTACCACATCAGCGGCCCAGTGGGCAAGTCTTGGCAACAAAGGACATCAACTTTGAGAGCCAAACTGTACAAGCCAGCAAGTGTAAAAGAAGTCGTGACTACAAAGAAGCAACCGCCAGCGCAGAGGCCCTTATTGCAAGACAACTTAACACAAGGCCATGGTGGGCAACCAGGAATAAGGTCATTCACAGGTTATGAGTCCAATCCTAAACCTAATCAACACAAACGAAGATTTCTACCACGAGCATAGAGCTCGTGTTCTTCACCATGCTTCAAATTATTTTCTTTTGTAATATGTCAATCAAGGTGTGTGGCTTTCGGTGTGAGGTGTGTAGTTCAATTTCGGCACACTTTTGGGCTTTCATGAATAAGAGCTTGTCCTCTGCCCCTCAATTTCAATGCTTTAGATTCATTGTCTCAAGAAGCCGCCTGGAGAGATTCCGGTTTCGAGGTCATTTTCCGGCCTCAGTTTTCCCGCGCAAGTCTGGGCCCTCCAGTACAGATGTTTGTGCACTCCCCCCTAAGCCCCCCGTTTTAAAACAAGTATTGTTGTGGTGGAAGAGTGCGAGCTTTAAGTGCCCATGTAGCAATTGAATTTTCCCCAATAAAAAGCGTGCTTTTGAGGGGGTAAGTTGGAGGGTTTCATGGTGGCGGGTTTACGGATGCTTGGATTGGGTTGTAAGATCATACTTTAAAAGATTTTCTTTTAACAATAACCATTGTCATGTCTTTAAAGATTGATGTGGAGGAGTAAGGGCTTGACTGATTTTGTTGAGTTGTAACACGCGAGACGTCAACGAAGATAACCACAAACACACCTCACCGATAAACAAAACCGAAAGCTCGCTAGTGTCACAGTACGGCAGATATTCAGGTGGACTTATCTCTTTATTGATGTGACTGGCTGGTTCTTTGGATGAGGAGGTTTCGGGCATATTTTCCAGCGTATTTTGAGATATGGCACTCACTCGTGCTGCAGTCTGACCGTGGCTTATGCTTTCTTCAGAGTGCAAGCGAATCAGGTTTCCCTCCGTGTTTCAATGTCCCCTCGTTCTCTTCGGTTTGTTGTTGCTTCGTTGGTGGGGTTGTCTGGTTTGGTCCTTGTCAGATGACACACAGGCGATCAGACGTGCTTACTGCGCTACTGACGTGGAAAAGAGGCGACGCTCCCCAAGAAAAAAGGACGGCCGATATTCACCAACAGACAAAAAATAAATTAGTTATCTTTATTGTTCTTGCATACTTGTTTTGTTCATACACGCGAAACAAGACATACCAGGACATCGCACAAGCTTAAATAACCAAAAAGTGCACTGCCACAGTATCCCGGCTTCTAGTTTTTCCAAGGGAAAGTCTACTTGCGTGTAATGCGATGTTCCGGTTCAGTTTTTGTTGAGGAAGCAAAGCCCTTCTCAAAATACGAGCGCTCAGTGGGCACGCTGACCTGCGAAGCATCGTAACCTTAGACGCAGGGGCCACAGGAACGCGAGACCTGAAGACACCCCCGCAGGGTATCACCTTTGGGACGAAGGAAGGGCCCCAGTAACCTTAAAGAAACTTGGGCTGATTCCCTGGTTGTTGATGCCGAAGTGAATTATGGGGGGAGGGAAGAACACTGTGGTTCCGCCACATCAAGAGGCCCATCAGGCAGGATACTCCATGCTGAGGGATGTATATAATGGGTTTAGGGTTTTTTGTTTTAGGCCCTTCAGGATGTCACAAAGAGCGGGGGCCTCGAAATGTGCGGTAGCAGGTTTAGTAGTATCTTTACATGGTTGGAGTGGAGGATAATTGATGCCCTGGAGTCTGTATTGTAAGCGGGCAAGTTCTGCTCCAATTGGCCAGTTTTCAACATCAAGAACTTCGGGTAGCTGCGCAAACCAATGGTACGGGGCAAGCCAGTGCAAGACATCGACCGCTTCTTCGAGGCTCATACTGGTAAGCGTGCGCTCGAGAAGCGTGCCAGGTATGTCCTGGATGGTCGAGGCTCTGCGGGGGCTCATCCTGCGAGATCACAATTTGCAAAGCGATCCAGCGTCTTTCGGTGCCCGTTAGTTGCCCTGACGCCAAGGGTTTGGGTTTCTTGCAGAAGAGATGCCTGGATGTGTGCTTGGCGAGTTTGTTTTTGGGGTCCGGTGTTGGCATGGGGTACTTGGCGAGGTGGGTTTTTGCGCTGTTGGGATGCACGCACGGTTGCAATGCTTCCATCAAGGGAAGCATCTGGGGCAGCACCGGGGACAGGCCCTGTATTCATAGAAGCTCGTGGGTGATCACTGAGCATGGAAGGGGCTTTCCGGAAAGGTTAGCACGTTAGCCCGAAAGGGGGATGCAGGTGAGGACTTTTCATGGCAAAAATGTAGCTTCCGTTAGTGTTGCTAGCCTGCTAGAGCTGCAAGCGACGGGTGCATCACGCCTTGGCCCAAGGCGCTTTGCCTCGTGGTTCGCTCTTGCTCCCGCGGCACATCCCCAGATTCCGCCATGTCTCTTGCGTTGCCGGCACGCCTGGCCGTGCCTCGAACGCATCATGCTGGTCAACAGGATATAACAGTATTCTAGGACATCTGCGCGCCCCTTTTTTTTAGCATGTGCATGGCATGAGTGCTTGACAGTGCTTGCAATGAGCTCTGCGAGGCCATGGCTGCAACGATGGCCGCCCTCCTTGCTTTGGCCTCCGCAGCTGCTGCGGGCTGCCATGAAAGTGGCTGCGAGCCCTACGAGCAGGCCGCTCTGCTGCAGGTCACGGGCAAGTCCTCGGCGTCGCATGCGTCGCGTGCGTCGCTGTGGCCCTTCCCGGGCCTCGCGCGGCGTGAGGGGGGCACGGTGGAGCAGAGCAGGCTGGAGGGTGTGCACAAAGTCCATGCAGACATTGAAAAGCTGGCGCTCCAGCAGCTGGCGGAGCTCGAGGCCCGGAACCTCAGTGACTACAACCTGTCGCGGGATGACTTCGGCCTCACCAACACAACCCTGAGCCTCCTTAACACGGTGTTGACGGAGATGGGGAGCCTGCTGACGGAGATCAACGCTTCGCATATCGCAGACGAGCAGCTGCTGTTGGATTTGGCTGAGGGTTTCGTTCAGTGCAATGTCGATCTTTCAGTGCGGCAGGCTATGAGCCAGAACCTGAGCAGCATCGTCAACGACTCCAGCAACGCCCACGACACCTGCCGCAGCACCGAGCAGACCCTGGCAGCCGAGAACGCCAGCGCCTGGGCGGCATACCATGGCTACGGCAGCCAATCTCAGCCTGGCAGCGAGTCTCTGCCGCAGGACGTGGTGGACTGCATTCAGAACTTTTTGAATGGCTACAGCCCTCAGACGGACGCGCACTTGCAGAGCATGATCGACTGTGCGGCAACCATCCAGTCCTGGACTGCTTCTTTCACGCAGAACATGACGGGCCTGCGGGACGCCTACTTTGCCAGCTTGTATGCGTTGAACAACCACAGTGAGGACTGCCGCGTGAACCAGTCCACATTGGAGAGCCACTTCTGCGAGTATCACCAGCAACTCACGGACAGCTGCGCTGCCACGGACTCCTGCTTCGCAAATGTCAATGAGACCTGGCACGAACTACTTGATTCAGTGGCGGCCTCCAGCGCGCGACGGGAGGCTTCCTACATCGCGGCCTCGAAGGTGATCTGTTACATCCAGGTCCTCCAGTCGAACCTCACGCACCCAGCTGTGCAGGCCTGCCAGGACCGCTTCGCCCGGGCTGAGCTGACAAGTGTGTGGTGCAGTTGTGACTTGTGACTGAGTTGTTGTATGTTTGTCAGCATTTAGACAGGTCCTTGCGGGAATCTGCTAGAATCCACTCCACTATATACTCTCTCTCTCTCTCTCTCTCTCTCTCTCTCTCTCTGCTGCCAGGACCTCGTCGTGGACACCTCTGGGATCGCCGTCTCCGAGCCTACGCCCGCTGGCAAAGGCGCTTGCGACACCTCGCCCGTGGCCGAGTTCCCCTGTGAGGAGTCCTGGGTGCAGGCCGAATACGAGAGCAAGACCTGGTACACCCAGAGCCCACAGATCTTGCCCGACACGTGCCCGGCCCTCAGATCTCCTCCCATCGTCCCGCAGTGTTCCGAGCTCTGTCGTGAACAGAATAGTAGAACTTTTGAAGCATCGATGATCTAGTATGATATAGCATAGTACTTGTAGCTCAGCAGGCCCTCCACGCAAAGAGTCTCAACACAGAACTACGAGAGTCTTTTGATATCTTCGGTTATGAAGTGCTGTATCGCTGTATCTCCCACAATCATCCCCCCAGAAAGGCCCCCCAAAACCCCGAGTCCAAACCCCCAAACTCGAGGCATCTCCTGTGCCGCCCGGACTTCCACCACGACCACCGCCGCACCGGTGGCGCTGTTGGCCCGGTGCCTAGGGGCCCAGCCGCGACACTCATGAGTGAAGGGGGCTCATAGGCAGTATATGAATTGTAGTTATCCGTCTTCGATCTAAGGATGACTTGTATACCGTAGTCTAGAACGCAGCTGGCACGTCAAAAGCTCTACCGGTATGCCAGCGCATGTTGTTCCAATTCAACAGTGGCTGCTGCAATGTGGCACTGTGATGAAGTTGCGCGGAGATGTTCTCTCGGAGGCAGATTTTCCAGCGCTGGAAGGCTCCCTCGTGAGAAATGCGCCCATGCGCTACTTGCCAGCCTTAGATGCCTTAGCCTGCAAGTACCAAGGCCGGTGTGGGGCAGACCCACACCACTCTCTGCGCCTTGGACGATGGCGTCGCTAGCAAGTTGAAGTGCGTCGGGCGCAACGACGATGGAGAGGCCCAGAGTGCGCTCTCCCAAAGGGTGCAGGTACCTTTGGAGGGACTACGTGGGCCTCAAGGTAGTTGCTAGAGGGCCCGGCAGTTCTCTATATCGTACTGCCCGTGTTGCGGTCCCGGGTCCCCCAAACAGGCACAAGTTGGACCTAAGCCACCCATGTGCTGGAGTGTGCGCTGCTTTGGAGGTGGGCGACCCCGACTCCGTGGGCCACGTGGACCTGGGACCCGGCCGCGTCGCAACCTCCGTGGAGGGCGGTCGGGGCTTCCACTTCTGCGCCCTGGATGACGTCGGCGAGATGAAATGCTGGGGGAAGAACACCCAAGCCCAGCTGGGTCTGGGTGACCTCAACAGCAAAGGTGACGGTACTGGGGAGGGGTGACGGTACTGGGGAGATGGGTGCCAACCTTCCGCCGGTGGACATGGGCGCGGGCCGCACCGTTGTAAAGATGTGCCCGGGTGCATCGCACAGCTGCGCCATCTTGGATGATGAGTCCATGAAATGCTGGGGCTTAGGCACGAAGGACAAGCTCGGCTTCGACCCATCCGGCTATGGCAACAGCAACGCTTATGCTGGCGACAGCAGCAATGAGATGGGAGACTTCCTGCCCCCCGTGAGCTTCGCAGGCCTTTTGGGTGATCATCGCGTGCTCAGCTGTGCCCCAGGGGATTCCTTCAACTGTGCGATCTTGGACCACCCCAGCGAGACCTCGCAGCTCGCCTGTTTCGGGTCCAACAGCCATGGGCAGCTGGGGCGGGCGTCGAGCATCTCCCAGTCCGCAGTCCCCGTGGCAGTCGACCTGGGGACAGGCCGCCGTGCCGTGCAGGCCAGTGCCGGCACGTTCCATGCTTGTGCTCTGCTTGACAACGGCGCGGTCGCTCGGTGGCAGTTTCGGAGTTTCGGAGAGGCATTTTCACGGTCTCCCTGCTCGCGCATGTGATGTCATGACCAGAGAGCCTGCGCTCACGTGAGCCGCCAGACTCGGCTGTCGGGCTCTCGGCCGCCTGGCACACCCGGGTTTTTGCAATGAGTAATGAACTGAGGTGAAGTGCTGGGGCGGCAACAACTTGGGGCAGCTCGGCGCGGGAACCGATAGTACCACAACGCCAAACATCGGCAAGACCGCGGGCGACATGGGGGACAACCTCCCGCCAGTCGATCTGGGCGCGAACCTGCGGCCGGGCACATTAGTTTCAGCTGCACGGGCGAGCTCTGAGGCTAGAGCTTCTGAGCCCTCGAAACGCCCCAAGAACCCCGAACTGAATGCCTTACAATAGTATATAGCACTATATGCAAAAAAGGAAGGCCACCGCCGTCGTTGCTGGCTTTCACCACACCTGTGCCATCCTCGAGGGAGGCGGCGTCAAGTGCTGGGGCTGGAACCAGCCTCTCAAATGCAGGAAGAGGTTTTTTTTTCAGTCGAGCACTTCGTAGCTTATCTATCAAAAGGCAGCTCTGCAGTATGATCATGTGCGTGTGGTAGAGAACCTTGAGGCATGTATCCTACTTTGCACCTTTGTAGACTTGAGCTTCGTCTTGTTTTCCACCTGATTGTAGGACGTCCGTGTTCTCCGCGCCAGCTCAGCTCAAATGCGGGGTAGCCCTGCAGTGCCCAAAGCCACGACAAGCGCTCCCTACTTCCTATATCTTCCTATCAGCTAACTTATGTTCAAATTGATTTGTCTTGGTATTCACCACCACCGATCCTACAAGCGCCCACTCCCAGTTTGCATAGCCGCTCACATCCGCTCACCCACGTTGCGTCTCCAGTGCCCACCCCGATGGTAGTGCTACTTTACACGGCGAGGATGTTCTAAGCAAATAGTTTGCTTGTGGGAAGTGTTGGTTCTTGTCTGGTGTTTCAGGACACGATTCATGAGACGTCCTTTGCTGAAACAGAGCCATATTGCAGTATCTACGGCAGGCTAGATGACAAAGGCGTACTAGAGTCATATGAGAAACTTGATACGACCTGCCTTCCTGAGAGCCTTTGACGTTGCACAATCGCATGCTATAGTATGCTGCCACGTATTTTTACCATAATATGCAATTTCATACCATAGTATACTATAGTGTGCACCATACTACGGTACACTAGAATATACCATTCGCTTCATTTTCTTTCTTCACGGCGTTGCGGTCTGAGGTATCAGCAAACTGGCCAGCCCGGCACCGCGCCGCTTGACAAAGTCGGCGACGCCGGCGGGGAGATGGGCAGCTCGGCCGCAGCAGCCCGCTTTGGTCCAAAGGCGTCTCCGGTGCCCAAGGTCTAGGTCTTTTGTTCGGAAGTAGTAAGATGTTGCAACTTTCTAGTGTATCAGAAGGAAATGATACAGCATATTTTCGTCCTGCGATCCCATTTTATGAAACACCATCCTGCGCAGTCTACTTGCTCGTGCTGCTTGTACTGGTGTCACATCCAGTATGGCTTGCTGCGCTTATGCCGTCCTTCGCCTACATGGAGTTACAATGTAGCGCAATGTGTGTACACACATACGAAGTGTTAAGAACACACGGCATGGCCAGGGAACAGTGTCGTAGAGTTGCCCCGAAGGCCCCCCAGAAGGCTCGAAGCCTGAGGCGACGCTCTGCCGTATGTCAGCCTGCCTGTTGGAACCGCGGCGGTGCAGCTGTCTCTTGGAGCTCACGACTCGTGCGCGCGCCTTGACTGCGGCATGCAACCTTCAGTCCTCCTTGCAGCTACAAGACCTTGAGCTGAAGCCCCCCTCTCCCCCGATTTGGGGGTGTAGGGTGTATGCAGTACATGCGGTACGCAGGCGCCTTGATGATGGCACTTTGCACTGCTGGGGTGGCAGCCCTGCCTTCCAATCGAGCCGCTGGGTTGCCAATACCATGCGTCAATTTCCCGTCATGTCACGAGGAAGGCTCTGCTTTACCGGGCCATGTCGTACTGTTCTGTTGCTGCCCAGAACGCACTAGAGATTCTGGACCCAGCCCCAGATGCAAATGGCTGAGGCTTCGGCGCTTACTCTCCATGAGCCGTGCGACGTGGATGCATCGCCAGTTGACCTGGCAGTTTTGACGTGTCCCATGTGAGAGATTCGCGGTGTATTGATGAACGCGATTCTGGTCACTACGGCCAAAATTGTGCCACACCGATGATGGGAATGCGGCTGCAGTTTTCACCCTTGACATGCTCCAAGGTATCTACACAAATGCAAATCTTCTCAGGTACAATTCGCAGTAAGCAGCAAGCGAAGTCCCTCCCGGTGTGGTCCATGTGTTTTAAATTTAGCCTGCTCTTTTGGCCATATGGCTGTTTAAGCTTCCCTAGGATCTGTGTTCAACAGTCTGCTGACAGCTCTTCGGCTTGCCCGATGACCCAGCGAAGAAACACGACGTCATAAGCGGGGAGGGGTCGAGATCTTTCATGAAGGCCCTCTAGCAGCCTTAAGCACTCAGACCCCAAAACCCCAACCCTGGAACACGAACCCTAACCCGTCCCCAACAGACCCTCAACCCTAAACCTGAACTCCTAAACCCTAGGCCCTAAACCTTCAAGATGTGGGAGAAGTGGTTCCATGCTGCTCACCGCTTGCTTCGCTCAAGCCGCGGGCCCCCCCTGAACTCAAAAAGCCTCCAAAGAACCCCAAAAGGGTTTGTATAGGGCTTAGGCCAAAACCCACCCCAAAACCCTCCAACCCCGCAAGGGCCAACACCAACGCCTAAATCCCCCCCCCCCCCTCCCCCAAGCGAAAAATGCCAAGACGTCTGAAAAGCTAACCGCAAGCCCCCAAGACCTAAGCACAACCCTCAACCCTCAACCCTCAACCTCAACCCTCAACCCTCAACCCTCAACCCTCAACCCTCAACCCTCAACCCTCAACCCTCAACCCCCAACCCTCAACCCCCAACCCCCAACCCTCAACCCTCCCTAAACCCTCAACCCTAAACCCTAAACCCCAAACCCAACGACCGTGTTTTGGGCTGTAGGCGGGGCAATGATGGAGGTTCGCCCATCTTCTGGTCCCTACCTGGAAGTTTTTTTGACTTAGTTTGTCTACTTAGAGTATCCCCTGAAAACCCTCGTATGACTCTTATATGATCCCCATAACCCGACTTTCTAACCCTCCTTACTAAAGACCAAAAGCGCTGCTTTTGTTGTGGACTTTCTCTCAGAACTGCGGGAAAGGGCTCCAGCTAAACAGCGACGAGTCCCCCCCGGGTGCGTTTCGCCATCGCAGCCATCCGAGCATGCCTGTGGAGCAGGTCCGGACCCAATTTTTCGAGATCGTTTAGGGTTTAGGGTTTAGGGTTTAGGGTTTGAGCCCTTTGGGTTTCAGGGTGTCGTTTGGAACTAGCACGGGATGTGCACGCATTGGAAGCGGGCTTGTTCGCAGCTTCAGGTATTTCACTGCACCGCAAGGACCGCAAAGGCCTGCAACCTTAGACCTCATGTTAAACGCCACCCGGCGGCCCCGAAACCTGGAACCTTCAAGAGTCCCCAAGCCCTGTCCCTCAACAGAACAACCGTACATCCGTAAACTCTGACATTCTTGGACCTACAGCCTAAAGTCCCCGATCCTGAAAGCCAAATCTGAATCCAAAACCCTAAACCCTAGACCCTAAACCCTCAACCCTCAAGTCCTCGATCCTGAAAGCCAAATCCGAATCCTGAGCACGGGTGCAGGCGTGCGGCAGCGGGTCTCCCCAAACCTGGGCATCGAGGCAGAGGCAACGACGAGTGACCCGAAGTTTCTACTCTGAGCAGTTCAGGGTTCAGGGTTTAGGGCTTGGGGAGTTTAGGGTTTAGGGTTTCCGAAGGTTTGCGCGTTTAGCTGAGCTCGGTTTTGTGAATAAGAGCTCTCGTTGAGGAACTTAGTTGTTGCCACCACAGGAGGGTGATGACAAGCACTCCAGATCCTGAGAAGGCGGAGAGGCACCCGCTATGACCAGAGTCAGCATCGTAAAGAAACACGTCGCAATAGTACTGCAGCCATCTTAGCAGCCATCGCATCGGCAATGATCACAACAACGATGCTAGTCGATAATCGTCAACCTGATGAGCACCAGGCAGCCAGCAATGGTAGAGAAAGGATCACATCAGGATATTGGCTAAAACCCTAAACCCCAAGCCCTAAACCCTAAACCCTAAACCCTAGACCCTAAACCCTAAGCCCTAAACCCTAAACCCTAAACCCTAAACCCCAAACCCCAAGAAGGAAAGGTCTTGCGCACTCCCGGCCTTCCAGGATGCAGGTGGGTACGACCATCAGCAGCCGCTGTTTTGGACCTTTGGTGGTTTTGGAGTCCTTGGTGGTGGCTTTCGGGCTTAGGGTTTCAGGGTTAGGGGTTTAGGGTTTAGGGTTTAGGGTTTAGGGTTTATGATGATGGTGATGATGATGATGGCGGCACAGTGCATACACCAAGTACTTGCAGGTTCATGGTACCTATGAACCAATTATAACTGTACGTAGAACTGTACTGAAAACCAGATTAGGGCACTTGAGGGGCTTGTAAGTGGGTTATAAGTACCGTGAAATTTGGTTCGTAAGCACCATGAGCCTCCAAGTAGTCCTAAACCCTGAACCCTAAACCCTAAACCCTAAACCCTAAACCCTAACCCTAAACCCTAAACCCTAAACCCTAAACCCTAAACCCTAAACCCTAAATGGTTCATAAGCACCATGAACCTCCAAGTAGAAGAATGCCCATCATATTGTCGGCACCGAGTCACGAGCCGGGTCCGAGAGGTGAGCCGAACCGTTTCAGGTCGGTCGGATGAAGAAGCCCAAATCATTGGCGTAGTGCTGTTTTGCCTTGTAGCTCATATATTGTTATACCAGAAGGTTCTGCAAAGCCCGGTTCGAATTCTTAGGGCCCCCTACCCGCAGACCCTGTGCGTCCTTCAACAAGAACCCCTTATTGAAAAAGAACCCTACGTTGCCCACATTTCAGGTCCTCTTGTCGCCGTGAAGTTGCGCGGGTGCACAGGGTAGCCTAAACCCTAAATCCTAAACCCTAAACCCTAAACCCTAACCCCTAAACCCTAAACCCTCCGAAGCCCGAAACCCGTGAAGTCTTCAACTCTCGGACTCTGCGAGGGGGCGGGGGGGGTGGGGGGGTGGGGCGGGTGGCGAGATGCAGTTGACAACAGCAAAGAGCTTCTCAAGCACTGAACCACTCGGGCAGTGTTCCGAGTTTTGGGTTTTAGGGGGGGGGGGGGGTTGAGAGAGGATTTTTGGATAAGTTTTGGGGTGTTAGGGACCGTTGGAGTTCTGGGTGCAGGGTCTTTGGGCTTGGGATGCGAAAGCGCATCAGTTTCGGAGTACTACGAGTAGCTGCAGCAGCAAACGTAACAAATCGTGACGACAGTTGTATCAAGCGTGTTGTGAAGAAATAACGGTCAAAACGCAGTCCTTGAACTTCGCACGCTTGCTCGCTGAGGCTTTTTTCTGCGAAGATGCACATTGCCGAGAGACATCATGCCACAGGCACCTTAAGATCGCAATTATCTGTAGCAGCTTGACCTCTAGCTTTCCTTCAGCTTAGAGAGGAATGCAGCGGTTTTTTGAGCAAGAGCCTGTGTTTGAAGCCTTCTTCTTTGTTGGATGAGGTCAGCACGAGTGGCTGAAGAGCGCTACACCCTGCGTTCGCTGCATCATTGAGCGGAAGCTGGGATTATGAAGGTTTCATGCAGTTGGGGCGGCCGCACGTGCGGTCAGTCGCAACGAGACACCCCTCATCGCGGTTCCCGAATCCCGCCCGCGGCTGCAACTTTGCTGCTAGCCGCTCCATTCCCTTCCATTCCATTCCAAGCCTAAAGATCGGTGTGGGGAAGGGGAAGGGTTGGGAAGGAGACCCGGATCCGGGTCTGCTCGTTCTAGATGCCGGCAGGAAGCCGAGAGGCGAATTAGGTGCCTGCCTATCTTCGCAAGCCTCCGGTGTTCGGTTTGTACGGCTTGCTGTTGCATGGAGGTCTGCGCGGGCGGCTTCCTTCAGGCATGCAAGGTTTCATAGAGGCCTTTTGATTGTGGAAAGTCCGTGTTTGCGGCAATGCAGCTGGAGCTTTCGCATTCGATCACCACTCACTGGCCACGGAGTCCACGCACCATTCAGACCCCTTTGAGAAACCGAAGGCGTGCGCCAAAGTCGACATCTTGACTTTCAGTGCCCGCCCCATGTGTGGGCAAGATGGGGCCACGCGTCTGCGGGTTGTTTCTCGCATGCATCGAGCTTCTTCCAAGAGGTATCGGGTTTGGGGTTAAGGGCCCCTAAGCTTCAGCCTCGAGGTCGCAAGCTCTGCAGCTTTCAGAAAGCCCTACAAGCTTCCCAAACCCATCCAACACCGCAGCGAGGATCTCCAAGGTGACATGAGCTGCAGCACTTAGCAAAGCATCATCTCCAAGCTAAGAGCGCGGCGTATAGATCTTTGACCGGGAGCAGGAGGAGCAAAAAGGCGCGCCGACTTTAAAGATCATCCTGTATTGCACCTGCAGCGGTTGAGAACCGCTCCCGGCTTTGCAGGGATCGCCACTCGCCGCGGAGTCCACGTGCCGTTCGTGCCATTCAGACCCCTTTGAGAAACCGAAGTCACGCGCCGAAGTTGACATCTTGCCTTTTCAGTGCGAGCAGCATGGGCAAGGCGGGCCACGAGCTTGCGGACCGCCCTCGTGTGCGCTTTTGGCACTGATTCGAGCTTCCCTGCTTCTGGCCTGCGCCCCTGCCTCGAGGCCTTCGCTTCTCCCCTGAGGCTCCCCTTGAGCCAAATCAGCGTCGAGGTCGCAAGCTCTGCTTTCGGAGTGCCATGAGCTCTCAGTCCAAAACCGCAGCGAGGATCTCCCGGTGAAAGGAGCTGCAGCAGTTAGCTTTGCCTAAACCCTAAACCCTAAACCCGCCTTGCACCCGAAACTCTGCCTTTTCAAGTGAGCAGGGCCTGTCAACCCGGTTTGCATTTCCAGCGCCATGATTCGGAATCAAGCTAAGAGCGCGGTCTAGATCTTTGACGGGGAACAGGAGGAGCAAAAGGGGGCTGACTTCAAAGACCATGCTACAGTTGCAGCGGTTGAAATGTGCTCCCGAGGCTTTCGCAACAATCCTTGTTTAGCAGTCGATGCTGCGGTCGACGTGGGAAAGTTTCTTCTGCATCCAGGACGCCATATCGGCGACACGGCAGTTCCCAAATTTCCTGTTGCGAACAGGGTCCCTTGCTTGGGCCATGCTCTCAGTCTCTACTTCTCGAGACAAACCTGATTTCGCACACCGAATCTGTCAGAAATACAGCCAATGACGCACCGCCAGGTTTGCCAGCCGCCTTGTGAGCCCCATTCGACTCAGGCGAAGTTGCTGGACACCGGAGTTGATTGGTGCAACACTGAGCCCCAAGCCCTAAACCCTCTTCATGCGCTTGGAGCAGCCCTGTTCGCCAATCTCGACATCTTCGGGTTTTGCGCGCCTCTGTTGCGAGCCTCTGCTGCGAGCTCTGGCTGGGCTCTCTTGGCACGAGGCACTGGCCCTCGCCCCTGGCACCTGCGTCGGCTTCAGGGGCGCAGTCCCAGTCCCCACTGTCTGCCTTTCAGATCACACGGTGCACAATGTGCACATGCTCCACTTGTCAGATCTCTCCAACATCCACCTCGCAGGATGTATGGTCGACTTTTCACCTTGGGCACGATGCACGTACCCCCTCCCCTTATGCATGATCGGCTTGCACTTGCGGAGTGTTCTTCTGACCTTTTAAAGCATCCTCTAAACCAGGCTGCTCTGGCTCCAGCGGCTCGAAGTCGAAATCCCCCAGTGGACTTTGCATCTGCTCGGAGGGGTCACGTGCTGACGCGTGCCGTCCTGACACGCGCAGCCTCCTCGGTCTAGCAGGAGGGGGCGCCACAAGCCCCGAAGCTGTGTCCAGCAGGATGAAGCGCCTGGAGTCCTACAGGATCAAGCCCAGGCGTTCGACTCGGATTCTTCAGTTTATTTGCACACGCTCAGCAACCAGGGGCTAACTATAATATAGAGGAACCATACTGACAAACAGTCAGGCTGCCGGTTTGAAATCTTGAAAGCACCGTCCGTAAACTCTGGAACTGACTGGTGTTCAAGACAGGCCGGGCCCAGGCAAATGGAAAGCCTTCTTGCTCAGGCAGGCGAGTGAGGCCACCGTCCCCACAGTGCTCCCAGAGCGCCACCAGAAGTCTTCAGCAAGCTCCCACACTCTGCAGCACCGCCGATCTCTCGTACGGCTCACGCCGGGCATGAGCGGCAGAAGCTGTTCGAAGCCGTCCTCCTTCCTCCTCCTCCCCCTCCCCCCGAACCCTAACAATAGAGCTGCTGGTGCGCCGGGTCGTTGGTTGGGCCTTTCCTTCCTCCAGGGGTTTGGACTTTCTGCGGAATGAAGTCAAAGTTGCCATGACTGCGTCTTCCATGCTTGCCCTCCTCGAGCGGTGTTAGCTTCTAGGCAGCCGGTGCTTCGCAGCACTTGCTCTAGACAGCGTTAACTGTCTGCATTCCTTGTTTGCTGCTTACTCGTGCTTACTCTTGTGAGAGGTCCCTGCACATTGAGAAGGAAGACCCTCGCGACCCGAGGAGGACAAGCAAGCGGTCGGTTTACGTTTACATCCGACGCCTGCATTCCTTGTGCAAGCCGAAGGCTTCGCACCTGGACTTGAGGACGCGACCCCAGTGGGGCTGTGAGGATGGCCCATTGACTCGGCCGTGAGCTTTGCGATGCCGAAGGCGATCAGAGAAGTCGCTCAGTCAAAGTGGGCATTGAGAGGACGTGCTGCCGAGATGCACTGCTGATGGCATCTGACCTGGTGCTCTCTTTCAATGCTCGAGAGCAGGCTGTAGTCGAGTTGTTAGGTGCAGCTCAGACGAAGGCGGGTATCGAGTTTGTGGGTTCATCCTAGAGCCCTAAACCCTCAAGAGCCCTAAATGCTGTTTACTGAAGACACGCGTATGATCGCCTTTTGCAGTTTCTGCTCCCAGGCAGGGAACGCCGCCTGAATCCTACATGGACCACTATAGGCCTGGAGGCTTCCTTTCTTCTGCCGAGGCAAATCGCCGGCACCACTTGCACAAAATTGCCTCGCCCTAAGCCCTAAGCCCCAAGCCCCAAAACCCTGACGCGATTCCTCCGACGCATTGCTCAGTAGCCTTACCCCAGCTGCATCTTTCCAGGGGCCTCGAAGAGGCTCCGAGCCCTCATGCAAGCGCGTCAAAAGAACCCGACCCACGCAAGTGGACGTTCCCCACTATAGAAACCTTAATATATTTTAATATGCTGCTGATCGCGCGCCACGTGCTGCCGAAGTAAGCTGCGAAGCTTCATGCGAGACGGCCCAGTATGCTTCCACAACTCATCAGCACTACAGCTTCGCTTTGATTGGGTAGCGCCGCCCTCTTCGAAGTGGTTGGGGAAGCCGGTCTGGTGCGTTGGTTTGCTGCGCGGAGCTTCTTTAGCAAGATCGCGCCCTGTCGACAGCACAGCTGCCATGCATTGGAGGGGGCTCCGGGATGTTGAAGAACCGTGATCCTCTTTCCCTTAGCATGAGGGATCCAATATTAAGACCCGTGAAGAAAGGAGGCTTTGTCATCGTGCCCACTGTGCCACGGGTCTGTAAGCTTCGCGCGACACCCACCATCTGCACGCAAGGCCTGCGCCCGAAGATGAATCGGGCTGCGTCGGGAAATCGATGCATTTTCTGAAGACTTTGGAGTTTGAAGCAGTTCAGACGGTGAGAAGAGGAGGCGGCCCGACTGGCCCGACCTTGTGCTCTCTGGCCTAGGCATAGTTATCTGCGTCTCTCTTGCCGCTCTGGAAGTTCTGCGAGGTGCTTGTAAGCTGTGCGTTCTGGAGGCACCGGGGCTGTTGGACCAGCTGGTGCATTGCAGCCCCATGAAGGCCCTCTGAAACCCTCTCCTTGATAGGAACACCTACAGGAGCCCTGAAAGAGAGCCCCTGTTCTCTGCGCGGAGCCAAGCAAAATGCAAGCAGGCTTTGTCCTAAAGCCCCAAAAGAATCCCTCGCAAGATCCGCCTGGACTCGTTGGTGCATTTGCTTTGGCCCTTCCCTTCGCCACTTGGCCGCCGCCTCTGCTTTCCTGCTCTTGGCAGATTCCTGTTGCGCGGTAGTCCCTACCTGCAATCTCTTCGCCGTGCCTCCTCAAAGCTACGATGATACATGGGTTTACGCTGAGTACTGTGCTTTCTTTGTGCTGGTAAGCTAACCTAAGTTCCTTGACGGAGGGCAAGGCGACTTGCGCGTTGTGCTGGCGCTCTCATGTGGCGTGCACCCGGGTTCTTGAGGAGTGCTTTGCGGTTGCTGCCGGCAGTCGCCAAAATCGGAGCGAAGCACGGCCAGGGTTCACTGCGGGATCGATTTGCCCTTGCAGAGAGACGAGGGCATCTGAGGCTGCAGAGCTTGGGGTCATCCTCGGGCTCATCAAGCTGGCGTTGCGGTGGAAGGTGCAGGACCGAAGGTGTGCGGTTACCACAGTTGCATGTCAAAAGGCCGTCGAGCTGTTAGCTCATGGCACACTCACATCCGCGCATGGTGACCCCGCAGGAGCCCGACCGAGGTTCATCAAGCCTCCCGCTCACCTGATGTGAGAAAGCACGTTGTTGAAGCCTGGATTCGCAGCTGTAGCCAGGCTTCCTTGGACTTGCTGTCGCCGTTTCAGCGCGAACTTCGCCACCTTTCACACCCTGTAGGTCTTAAATCTTGTATCCCACGGCGTTGGTAGGGCTGTACCCAAAGTCCAAAGCCCTGGAGGTCTCAAAAGAGCCACTGTGCCAACGCCGATCTCCCCACCCCGCGTGTACCATCAGTGCCAAGGCTTTATGTGATCCCGTTGCAGACGGCCCCTTGTTGAGATAAGATGCAATGCCCTTGGCCGCCACGTAAAGGACACTGCTGAGGCTTGCACTTGGCTCCGACGGAGAGGATCTGCTGGAGCAGTTTTGAATTCAACCCATGCTTCGCTTTCTTATCAAGGCACTTGCCGCTTCAACAAGCGCCCCCGGTTCACAGCCTCCATGGGCTTTTGCGAGTCTCCAACAAGGGCCAGGGGCGTTGAGAGACGGCGGCAGAGGCAGGGCTGATAGCGATGCAGACGGCGTGAAGCCTCGCAAGGCGCAGCCCGAGCCTCTCTTCCGGCCAGATGCGAGGCCCGTGTCGGTGGCATTCATCAAGAAAAGTCCGCCTTTGCAAGGTTGGCAACTCATCCCTACCATCCCCACCTCCCCGCGATGCGGGGGGCGGAAGCCTGGCCGCACACCAGTTGTGTATATTCGAAGCGATTCAAGGATAACGCACTACAGGTTTGCCAGCGGACTCAGGCGAAGTTGCTGGACACCAGAGTTGACTGGTGAAACTCTGAACTCGGAGTCTCCGATGCTGACCCAGTCGCTCGGTTTTACAGGGCGTTCCTTGGGGTTTGAAGGGCTTCACACGGTATGGAGACCGTCCTCTCTCAGAGTTCCTTGTTTGCGGCCGGAGACCTGGACAAGGAATGGACCACAAGGGATCCTGTCCGTGAGCACTCCTGATTTCCGGGTTCCCAGAAATCGGTTTCATGCAAGGTTGCGTCGCCCCCCCTTGTCCTGAGAGGATCTCGTGCCTGACTGGCCCGAAGACGCCCCCAAGAAGGCCTAGGCTCTGGCATTGTTCCTGGACTTCCGAGGATGCTGAGCACGTGACTTCCCCCTCTTCGCCTAAAACCGGATGTGCCGGAAACGCTGCAAAGCTCCGGCGCTCAACCGCCAGGTTCCCCCTGTCTGATATTTAACGCGGCCTGTACCGCAATGAACCGCCTAGACCTTGCAAGGGACAAAGGGGGTCGGGGGTCTGCTTCGGGAGCCAAAGACATGATCTGGCTGGGATGCCTCTCCAGGCGCAGGAGACTTCCAGTCCAACGTGGCCTGTAACATGGCTGGCTGTTGCAGCCTGAGCGGCCTTGGTGTTCCCAGACATGCCAACCGGTACCCCGGGGTCTGTTGTAGAGTCCCAAGCATGTGGAAGACGGTCACCGGAAACGGTCTCTCCTCAACAGACCGTCGCGCAGAGGCAGAGTGAGGCTCCTTGACCCCAAGGGGCTTCAGCAGCCGTTAGGCTGCCGGCGGCGGAGCCAGCGGAGCTCTGACGATGCGGCCCTGCTCGCACCTGTGGCTTCCTGAGCCTACACAGGGACTCCAATACCCCCTCGTGGTTACGGCTGTTTTGAAGGATGCCGGGGTGTAGGGGCTCCGCTCCCCTCACGCAGCAGGCTGACGGCCCGGTCTGGTAGTGGTCCGGTCCTCCGCACGCTGGCTCGGGGCACCTGCAAAGCTCCAGGTGGACCCGGTGTTGAGCTCATCTGTTCATGGCCCTCGCGACCAGCAACCCCCGTGATACTTCGTCCGACAAGAGGACAGCGATGTGATCAACCATCGTCATGTTGTAACATGAGCTTGTGGGACGTGTGCAGGTTTCTGAAATTTCTGAAGACTCTTCACGCGGAGAGTGCAAAAAACTGAAGCAGGGACGGTCTTTAGCGCTTGCGCTTCACATTGCTCTTGCTGCGGGCTGTCCATTGGGCTTTGCCAGAACTCCTTATCCGTAGTCAGGCAAGGTTCACGTCAGAATTCAGGAGCACGAGTTTTTGGACTTTCCGACACATATCCGTGACACGAACTGAATCCTTAGTTTGGGGTTGAGGGGTTCTTGAGCAAACCCCTGCAGCCACCTGTGCTCGAAGCTGTGTCACGTGACAGAAGATGAGCTGTTGAAGGTGTATGGTCGAGCATGCCCAGCATGACAGAACGGATGCAGGCTCTCCAAACATGTTCCACAAGAGCGTGCAAAAAAGCGGCCCCCGTAGACGAAGCCTCACAGAGGCGGGGCAACGATGGAGGCTCGCCCATCTTCTGGACCTTAAACCCTAAACCCTAAAGCCTAAACCCTAAACCCTAAATCTAACGGGCCGTCGCCCACAGCCGGGCACGCCCACCAGCAGCAGGACAACGGCAGCAAGCACAGCAGCAACAACAGCAAACACCGTGGAGGTGTTCATGTTCAGAAACACCGTGGAGGTGCATGGCCACACTGTGGAAGTGTGCCTGTACAGTTTTCACGTTCGCAAACACCGTGGAGGTGTTCATGTTCACAATTTTGCAGTCTTCACGTTCGCAAACACCGTGGAGGTGTTCGTGCTCACAAGCACCGTGGAGGCATCCACGGCCACACTGTAGAAGAAACCCGGAACCTGACACCCTAAACTCTCAACAACAACCACAACAACAACCACCACCACCACCACCACCACAACAACAACAACAACAACAACAACAACAACAACAACAACAACAACAACAACAACAACAACAACAACAAACAACAACAAACAACAAAAAACAACAACAAAAAACAACAAAAAACAACAACAACAACAACAACAACAACAACAACAACAACAACAACAACAACAACAACAACAACAACAACAACAACAACAACAACAACAACAACAACAACAACAACAACAACAACAACAACAACAACAACAAAAAAAACAACAACAACAACAACAACAACAACAAAAAACAACAACAACAACAACAACAACAACAACAACAACAACAACAACAACAAACAACAACAACAACAACAACAAAAAACAACAACACCACCACAACAACAACAACAACAACAACAACAACAACAACAACAACACCACAACAACAACAACAACAACAACAACAACAACAACAACAACAACAACAAACAACAACAACAAACAACAACAAACAACAACAAACAACAACAAACAACAACAAACAACAACAAACAACAACAACAACAACAACAACAACAACAACAACAACAACAACAACAACAACAACAACAACACAACAACAACACAACAACAACACCAACAACACAACAACAACAACAACAACAACAACAACAACAACAACAACAACAACAACAACAACAACAACAACTACAACAACAACAACAACAACAACAACAACAACAACAACAACAACAACAACAACAACAACAACAACAACAACAACAACAACAACACCCACAACAACAACAACAACAACAACAACAACAACAACAACAACAACAACAACAA
>CAJNDS010002709.1:223348-246570 GCA_905221605.1 Symbiodinium natans | reverse complement strand
AGCGCCTGACGGAAAGGTTGGGTGGCGCACACCTTTCGGCCGCTTTTGGTGGGGCTTTGGCTGTGGAAAGGAGGAGTGCGGAAGGTGTAAGGTGCACGAGTGATGGGCATTCTCACTGGCATGGTGGGCAACCAGGATTTTTTGAAAGCGGACGCCCCTTTACCACATCAGCGGCCCAGTGGGCAAGTCTTGGCAACAAAGGACATCAACTTTGAGAGCCAAACTGTACAAGCCAGCAAGTGTAAAAGAAGTCGTGACTACAAAGAAGCAACCGCCAGCGCAGAGGCCCTTATTGCAAGACAACTTAACACAAGGCCATGGTGGGCAACCAGGAATAAGGTCATTCACAGGTTATGAGTCCAATCCTAAACCTAATCAACACAAACGAAGATTTCTACCACGAGCATAGAGCTCGTGTTCTTCACCATGCTTCAAATTATTTTCTTTTGTAATATGTCAATCAAGGTGTGTGGCTTTCGGTGTGAGGTGTGTAGTTCAATTTCGGCACACTTTTGGGCTTTCATGAATAAGAGCTTGTCCTCTGCCCCTCAATTTCAATGCTTTAGATTCATTGTCTCAAGAAGCCGCCTGGAGAGATTCCGGTTTCGAGGTCATTTTCCGGCCTCAGTTTTCCCGCGCAAGTCTGGGCCCTCCAGTACAGATGTTTGTGCACTCCCCCCTAAGCCCCCCGTTTTAAAACAAGTATTGTTGTGGTGGAAGAGTGCGAGCTTTAAGTGCCCATGTAGCAATTGAATTTTCCCCAATAAAAAGCGTGCTTTTGAGGGGGTAAGTTGGAGGGTTTCATGGTGGCGGGTTTACGGATGCTTGGATTGGGTTGTAAGATCATACTTTAAAAGATTTTCTTTTAACAATAACCATTGTCATGTCTTTAAAGATTGATGTGGAGGAGTAAGGGCTTGACTGATTTTGTTGAGTTGTAACACGCGAGACGTCAACGAAGATAACCACAAACACACCTCACCGATAAACAAAACCGAAAGCTCGCTAGTGTCACAGTACGGCAGATATTCAGGTGGACTTATCTCTTTATTGATGTGACTGGCTGGTTCTTTGGATGAGGAGGTTTCGGGCATATTTTCCAGCGTATTTTGAGATATGGCACTCACTCGTGCTGCAGTCTGACCGTGGCTTATGCTTTCTTCAGAGTGCAAGCGAATCAGGTTTCCCTCCGTGTTTCAATGTCCCCTCGTTCTCTTCGGTTTGTTGTTGCTTCGTTGGTGGGGTTGTCTGGTTTGGTCCTTGTCAGATGACACACAGGCGATCAGACGTGCTTACTGCGCTACTGACGTGGAAAAGAGGCGACGCTCCCCAAGAAAAAAGGACGGCCGATATTCACCAACAGACAAAAAATAAATTAGTTATCTTTATTGTTCTTGCATACTTGTTTTGTTCATACACGCGAAACAAGACATACCAGGACATCGCACAAGCTTAAATAACCAAAAAGTGCACTGCCACAGTATCCCGGCTTCTAGTTTTTCCAAGGGAAAGTCTACTTGCGTGTAATGCGATGTTCCGGTTCAGTTTTTGTTGAGGAAGCAAAGCCCTTCTCAAAATACGAGCGCTCAGTGGGCACGCTGACCTGCGAAGCATCGTAACCTTAGACGCAGGGGCCACAGGAACGCGAGACCTGAAGACACCCCCGCAGGGTATCACCTTTGGGACGAAGGAAGGGCCCCAGTAACCTTAAAGAAACTTGGGCTGATTCCCTGGTTGTTGATGCCGAAGTGAATTATGGGGGGAGGGAAGAACACTGTGGTTCCGCCACATCAAGAGGCCCATCAGGCAGGATACTCCATGCTGAGGGATGTATATAATGGGTTTAGGGTTTTTTGTTTTAGGCCCTTCAGGATGTCACAAAGAGCGGGGGCCTCGAAATGTGCGGTAGCAGGTTTAGTAGTATCTTTACATGGTTGGAGTGGAGGATAATTGATGCCCTGGAGTCTGTATTGTAAGCGGGCAAGTTCTGCTCCAATTGGCCAGTTTTCAACATCAAGAACTTCGGGTAGCTGCGCAAACCAATGGTACGGGGCAAGCCAGTGCAAGACATCGACCGCTTCTTCGAGGCTCATACTGGTAAGCGTGCGCTCGAGAAGCGTGCCAGGTATGTCCTGGATGGTCGAGGCTCTGCGGGGGCTCATCCTGCGAGATCACAATTTGCAAAGCGATCCAGCGTCTTTCGGTGCCCGTTAGTTGCCCTGACGCCAAGGGTTTGGGTTTCTTGCAGAAGAGATGCCTGGATGTGTGCTTGGCGAGTTTGTTTTTGGGGTCCGGTGTTGGCATGGGGTACTTGGCGAGGTGGGTTTTTGCGCTGTTGGGATGCACGCACGGTTGCAATGCTTCCATCAAGGGAAGCATCTGGGGCAGCACCGGGGACAGGCCCTGTATTCATAGAAGCTCGTGGGTGATCACTGAGCATGGAAGGGGCTTTCCGGAAAGGTTAGCACGTTAGCCCGAAAGGGGGATGCAGGTGAGGACTTTTCATGGCAAAAATGTAGCTTCCGTTAGTGTTGCTAGCCTGCTAGAGCTGCAAGCGACGGGTGCATCACGCCTTGGCCCAAGGCGCTTTGCCTCGTGGTTCGCTCTTGCTCCCGCGGCACATCCCCAGATTCCGCCATGTCTCTTGCGTTGCCGGCACGCCTGGCCGTGCCTCGAACGCATCATGCTGGTCAACAGGATATAACAGTATTCTAGGACATCTGCGCGCCCCTTTTTTTTAGCATGTGCATGGCATGAGTGCTTGACAGTGCTTGCAATGAGCTCTGCGAGGCCATGGCTGCAACGATGGCCGCCCTCCTTGCTTTGGCCTCCGCAGCTGCTGCGGGCTGCCATGAAAGTGGCTGCGAGCCCTACGAGCAGGCCGCTCTGCTGCAGGTCACGGGCAAGTCCTCGGCGTCGCATGCGTCGCGTGCGTCGCTGTGGCCCTTCCCGGGCCTCGCGCGGCGTGAGGGGGGCACGGTGGAGCAGAGCAGGCTGGAGGGTGTGCACAAAGTCCATGCAGACATTGAAAAGCTGGCGCTCCAGCAGCTGGCGGAGCTCGAGGCCCGGAACCTCAGTGACTACAACCTGTCGCGGGATGACTTCGGCCTCACCAACACAACCCTGAGCCTCCTTAACACGGTGTTGACGGAGATGGGGAGCCTGCTGACGGAGATCAACGCTTCGCATATCGCAGACGAGCAGCTGCTGTTGGATTTGGCTGAGGGTTTCGTTCAGTGCAATGTCGATCTTTCAGTGCGGCAGGCTATGAGCCAGAACCTGAGCAGCATCGTCAACGACTCCAGCAACGCCCACGACACCTGCCGCAGCACCGAGCAGACCCTGGCAGCCGAGAACGCCAGCGCCTGGGCGGCATACCATGGCTACGGCAGCCAATCTCAGCCTGGCAGCGAGTCTCTGCCGCAGGACGTGGTGGACTGCATTCAGAACTTTTTGAATGGCTACAGCCCTCAGACGGACGCGCACTTGCAGAGCATGATCGACTGTGCGGCAACCATCCAGTCCTGGACTGCTTCTTTCACGCAGAACATGACGGGCCTGCGGGACGCCTACTTTGCCAGCTTGTATGCGTTGAACAACCACAGTGAGGACTGCCGCGTGAACCAGTCCACATTGGAGAGCCACTTCTGCGAGTATCACCAGCAACTCACGGACAGCTGCGCTGCCACGGACTCCTGCTTCGCAAATGTCAATGAGACCTGGCACGAACTACTTGATTCAGTGGCGGCCTCCAGCGCGCGACGGGAGGCTTCCTACATCGCGGCCTCGAAGGTGATCTGTTACATCCAGGTCCTCCAGTCGAACCTCACGCACCCAGCTGTGCAGGCCTGCCAGGACCGCTTCGCCCGGGCTGAGCTGACAAGTGTGTGGTGCAGTTGTGACTTGTGACTGAGTTGTTGTATGTTTGTCAGCATTTAGACAGGTCCTTGCGGGAATCTGCTAGAATCCACTCCACTATATACTCTCTCTCTCTCTCTCTCTCTCTCTCTCTCTCTCTGCTGCCAGGACCTCGTCGTGGACACCTCTGGGATCGCCGTCTCCGAGCCTACGCCCGCTGGCAAAGGCGCTTGCGACACCTCGCCCGTGGCCGAGTTCCCCTGTGAGGAGTCCTGGGTGCAGGCCGAATACGAGAGCAAGACCTGGTACACCCAGAGCCCACAGATCTTGCCCGACACGTGCCCGGCCCTCAGATCTCCTCCCATCGTCCCGCAGTGTTCCGAGCTCTGTCGTGAACAGAATAGTAGAACTTTTGAAGCATCGATGATCTAGTATGATATAGCATAGTACTTGTAGCTCAGCAGGCCCTCCACGCAAAGAGTCTCAACACAGAACTACGAGAGTCTTTTGATATCTTCGGTTATGAAGTGCTGTATCGCTGTATCTCCCACAATCATCCCCCCAGAAAGGCCCCCCAAAACCCCGAGTCCAAACCCCCAAACTCGAGGCATCTCCTGTGCCGCCCGGACTTCCACCACGACCACCGCCGCACCGGTGGCGCTGTTGGCCCGGTGCCTAGGGGCCCAGCCGCGACACTCATGAGTGAAGGGGGCTCATAGGCAGTATATGAATTGTAGTTATCCGTCTTCGATCTAAGGATGACTTGTATACCGTAGTCTAGAACGCAGCTGGCACGTCAAAAGCTCTACCGGTATGCCAGCGCATGTTGTTCCAATTCAACAGTGGCTGCTGCAATGTGGCACTGTGATGAAGTTGCGCGGAGATGTTCTCTCGGAGGCAGATTTTCCAGCGCTGGAAGGCTCCCTCGTGAGAAATGCGCCCATGCGCTACTTGCCAGCCTTAGATGCCTTAGCCTGCAAGTACCAAGGCCGGTGTGGGGCAGACCCACACCACTCTCTGCGCCTTGGACGATGGCGTCGCTAGCAAGTTGAAGTGCGTCGGGCGCAACGACGATGGAGAGGCCCAGAGTGCGCTCTCCCAAAGGGTGCAGGTACCTTTAGAGGGACTACGTGGGCCTCAAGGTAGTTGCTAGAGGGCCCGGCAGTTCTCTATATCGTACTGCCCGTGTTGCGGTCCCGGGTCCCCCAAACAGGCACAAGTTGGACCTAAGCCACCCATGTGCTGGAGTGTGCGCTGCTTTGGAGGTGGGCGACCCCGACTCCGTGGGCCACGTGGACCTGGGACCCGGCCGCGTCGCAACCTCCGTGGAGGGCGGTCGGGGCTTCCACTTCTGCGCCCTGGATGACGTCGGCGAGATGAAATGCTGGGGGAAGAACACCCAAGCCCAGCTGGGTCTGGGTGACCTCAACAGCAGGGGTGACGGTACTGGGGAGATGGGTGCCAACCTTCCGCCGGTGGACATGGGCGCGGGCCGCACCGTTGTAAAGATGTGCCCGGGTGCATCGCACAGCTGCGCCATCTTGGATGATGAGTCCATGAAATGCTGGGGCTTAGGCACGAAGGACAAGCTCGGCTTCGACCCATCCGGCTATGGCAACAGCAACGCTTATGCTGGTGACAGCAGCAATGAGATGGGAGACTTCCTGCCCCCCGTGAGCTTCGCAGGCCTTTTGGGTGATCATCGCGTGCTCAGCTGTGCCCCAGGGGATTCCTTCAACTGTGCGATCTTGGACCACCCCAGCGAGACCTCGCAGCTCGCCTGTTTCGGGTCCAACAGCCATGGGCAGCTGGGGCGGGCGTCGAGCATCTCCCAGTCCGCAGTCCCCGTGGCAGTCGACCTGGGGACAGGCCGCCGTGCCGTGCAGGCCAGTGCCGGCACGTTCCATGCTTGTGCTCTGCTTGACAACGGCGCGGTCGCTCGGTGGCAGTTTCGGAGTTTCGGAGAGGCATTTTCACGGTCTCCCTGCTCGCGCATGTGATGTCATGACCAGAGAGCCTGCGCTCACGTGAGCCGCCAGACTCGGCTGTCGGGCTCTCGGCCGCCTGGCACACCCGGGTTTTTGCAATGAGTAATGAACTGAGGTGAAGTGCTGGGGCGGCAACAACTTGGGGCAGCTCGGCGCGGGAACCGATAGTACCACAACGCCAAACATCGGCAAGACCGCGGGCGACATGGGGGACAACCTCCCGCCAGTCGATCTGGGCGCGAACCTGCGGCCGGGCACATTAGTTTCAGCTGCACGGGCGAGCTCTGAGGCTAGAGCTTCTGAGCCCTCGAAACGCCCCAAGAACCCCGAACTGAATGCCTTACAATAGTATATAGCACTATATGCAAAAAAGGAAGGCCACCGCCGTCGTTGCTGGCTTTCACCACACCTGTGCCATCCTCGAGGGAGGCGGCGTCAAGTGCTGGGGCTGGAACCAGCCTCTCAAATGCAGGAAGAGGTTTTTTTTTCAGTCGAGCACTTCGTAGCTTATCTATCAAAAGGCAGCTCTGCAGTATGATCATGTGCGTGTGGTAGAGAACCTTGAGGCATGTATCCTACTTTGCACCTTTGTAGACTTGAGCTTCGTCTTGTTTTCCACCTGATTGTAGGACGTCCGTGTTCTCCGCGCCAGCTCAGCTCAAATGCGGGGTAGCCCTGCAGTGCCCCAAGCCACGACAAGCGCTCCCTACTTCCTATATCTTCCTATCAGCTAACTTATGTTCAAATTGATTTGTCTTGGTATTCACCACCACCGATCCTACAAGCGCCCACTCCCAGTTTGCATAGCCGCTCACATCCGCTCACCCACGTTGCGTCTCCAGTGCCCACCCCGATGGTAGTGCTACTTTACACGGCGAGGATGTTCTAAGCAAATAGTTTGCTTGTGGGAAGTGTTGGTTCTTGTCTGGTGTTTCAGGACACGATTCATGAGACGTCCTTTGCTGAAACAGAGCCATATTGCAGTATCTACGGCAGGCTAGATGACAAAGGCGTACTAGAGTCATATGAGAAACTTGATACGACCTGCCTTCCTGAGAGCCTTTGACGTTGCACAATCGCATGCTATAGTATGCTGCCACGTATTTTTACCATAATATGCAATTTCATACCATAGTATACTATAGTGTGCACCATACTACGGTACACTAGAATATACTATTCGCTTCATTTTCTTTCTTCACGGCGTTGCGGTCTGAGGTATCAGCAAACTGGCCAGCCCGGCACCGCGCCGCTTGACAAAGTCGGCGACGCCGGCGGGGAGATGGGCAGCTCGGCCGCAGCAGCCCGCTTTGGTCCAAAGGCGTCTCCGGTGCCCAAGGTCTAGGTCTTTTGTTCGGAAGTAGTAAGATGTTGCAACTTTCTAGTGTATCAGAAGGAAATGATACAGCATATTTTCGTCCTGCGATCCCATTTTATGAAACACCATCCTGCGCAGTCTACTTGCTCGTGCTGCTTGTACTGGTGTCACATCCAGTATGGCTTGCTGCGCTTATGCCGTCCTTCGCCTACATGGAGTTACAATGTAGCGCAATGTGTGTACACACATACGAAGTGTTAAGAACACACGGCATGGCCAGGGAACAGTGTCGTAGAGTTGCCCCGAAGGCCCCCCAGAAGGCTCGAAGCCTGAGGCGACGCTCTGCCGTATGTCAGCCTGCCTGTTGGAACCGCGGCGGTGCAGCTGTCTCTTGGAGCTCACGACTCGTGCGCGCGCCTTGACTGCGGCATGCAACCTTCAGTCCTCCTTGCAGCTACAAGACCTTGAGCTGAAGCCCCCCTCTCCCCCGATTTGGGGGTGTAGGGTGTATGCAGTACATGCGGTACGCAGGCGCCTTGATGATGGCACTTTGCACTGCTGGGGTGGCAGCCCTGCCTTCCAATCGAGCCGCTGGGTTGCCAATACCATGCGTCAATTTCCCGTCATGTCACGAGGAAGGCTCTGCTTTACCGGGCCATGTCGTACTGTTCTGTTGCTGCCCAGAACGCACTAGAGATTCTGGACCCAGCCCCAGATGCAAATGGCTGAGGCTTCGGCGCTTACTCTCCATGAGCCGTGCGACGTGGATGCATCGCCAGTTGACCTGGCAGTTTTGACGTGTCCCATGTGAGAGATTCGCGGTGTATTGATGAACGCGATTCTGGTCACTACGGCCAAAATTGTGCCACACCGATGATGGGAATGCGGCTGCAGTTTTCACCCTTGACATGCTCCAAGGTATCTACACAAATGCAAATCTTCTCAGGTACAATTCGCAGTAAGCAGCAAGCGAAGTCCCTCCCGGTGTGGTCCATGTGTTTTAAATTTAGCCTGCTCTTTTGGCCATATGGCTGTTTAAGCTTCCCTAGGATCTGTGTTCAACAGTCTGCTGACAGCTCTTCGGCTTGCCCGATGACCCAGCGAAGAAACACGACGTCATAAGCGGGGAGGGGTCGAGATCTTTCATGAAGGCCCTCTAGCAGCCTTAAGCACTCAGACCCCAAAACCCCAACCCTGGAACACGAACCCTAACCCGTCCCCAACAGACCCTCAACCCTAAACCTGAACTCCTAAACCCTAGGCCCTAAACCTTCAAGATGTGGGAGAAGTGGTTCCATGCTGCTCACCGCTTGCTTCGCTCAAGCCGCGGGCCCCCCCTGAACTCAAAAAGCCTCCAAAGAACCCCAAAAGGGTTTGTATAGGGCTTAGGCCAAAACCCACCCCAAAACCCTCCAACCCCGCAAGGGCCAACACCAACGCCTAAATCCCCCCCCCCCCCTCCCCCAAGCGAAAAATGCCAAGACGTCTGAAAAGCTAACCGCAAGCCCCCAAGACCTAAGCACAACCCTCAACCCTCAACCCTCAACCTCAACCCTCAACCCTCAACCCTCAACCCTCAACCCTCAACCCTCAACCCTCAACCCTCAACCCCCAACCCTCAACCCCCAACCCCCAACCCTCAACCCTCCCTAAACCCTCAACCCTAAACCCTAAACCCCAAACCCAACGACCGTGTTTTGGGCTGTAGGCGGGGCAATGATGGAGGTTCGCCCATCTTCTGGTCCCTACCTGGAAGTTTTTTTGACTTAGTTTGTCTACTTAGAGTATCCCCTGAAAACCCTCGTATGACTCTTATATGATCCCCATAACCCGACTTTCTAACCCTCCTTACTAAAGACCAAAAGCGCTGCTTTTGTTGTGGACTTTCTCTCAGAACTGCGGGAAAGGGCTCCAGCTAAACAGCGACGAGTCCCCCCCGGGTGCGTTTCGCCATCGCAGCCATCCGAGCATGCCTGTGGAGCAGGTCCGGACCCAATTTTTCGAGATCGTTTAGGGTTTAGGGTTTAGGGTTTAGGGTTTGAGCCCTTTGGGTTTCAGGGTGTCGTTTGGAACTAGCACGGGATGTGCACGCATTGGAAGCGGGCTTGTTCGCAGCTTCAGGTATTTCACTGCACCGCAAGGACCGCAAAGGCCTGCAACCTTAGACCTCATGTTAAACGCCACCCGGCGGCCCCGAAACCTGGAACCTTCAAGAGTCCCCAAGCCCTGTCCCTCAACAGAACAACCGTACATCCGTAAACTCTGACATTCTTGGACCTACAGCCTAAAGTCCCCGATCCTGAAAGCCAAATCTGAATCCAAAACCCTAAACCCTAGACCCTAAACCCTCAACCCTCAAGTCCTCGATCCTGAAAGCCAAATCCGAATCCTGAGCACGGGTGCAGGCGTGCGGCAGCGGGTCTCCCCAAACCTGGGCATCGAGGCAGAGGCAACGACGAGTGACCCGAAGTTTCTACTCTGAGCAGTTCAGGGTTCAGGGTTTAGGGCTTGGGGAGTTTAGGGTTTAGGGTTTCCGAAGGTTTGCGCGTTTAGCTGAGCTCGGTTTTGTGAATAAGAGCTCTCGTTGAGGAACTTAGTTGTTGCCACCACAGGAGGGTGATGACAAGCACTCCAGATCCTGAGAAGGCGGAGAGGCACCCGCTATGACCAGAGTCAGCATCGTAAAGAAACACGTCGCAATAGTACTGCAGCCATCTTAGCAGCCATCGCATCGGCAATGATCACAACAACGATGCTAGTCGATAATCGTCAACCTGATGAGCACCAGGCAGCCAGCAATGGTAGAGAAAGGATCACATCAGGATATTGGCTAAAACCCTAAACCCCAAGCCCTAAACCCTAAACCCTAAACCCTAGACCCTAAACCCTAAGCCCTAAACCCTAAACCCTAAACCCTAAACCCCAAACCCCAAGAAGGAAAGGTCTTGCGCACTCCCGGCCTTCCAGGATGCAGGTGGGTACGACCATCAGCAGCCGCTGTCCCGGACCTTTGGTGGTTTTGGAGTCCTTGGTGGTGGCTTTCGGGCTTAGGGTTTCAGGGTTAGGGGTTTAGGGTTTAGGGTTTAGGGTTTAGGGTTTATGATGATGGTGATGATGATGATGATGGCGGCACAGTGCATACACCAAGTACTTGCAGGTTCATGGTACCTATGAACCAATTATAACTGTACGTAGAACTGTACTGAAAACCAGATTAGGGCACTTGAGGGGCTTGTAAGTGGGTTATAAGTACCGTGAAATTTGGTTCGTAAGCACCATGAGCCTCCAAGTAGCCCTAAACCCTGAACCCTAAACCCTAAACCCTAAACCCTAAACCCTAACCCTAAACCCTAAACCCTAAACCCTAAATGGTTCATAAGCACCATGAACCTCCAAGTAGAAGAATGCCCATCATATTGTCGGCACCGAGTCACGAGCCGGGTCCGAGAGGTGAGCCGAACCGTTTCAGGTCGGTCGGATGAAGAAGCCCAAATCATTGGCGTAGTGCTGTTTTGCCTTGTAGCTCATATATTGTTATACCAGAAGGTTCTGCAAAGCCCGGTTCGAATTCTTAGGGCCCCCTACCCGCAGACCCTGTGCGTCCTTCAACAAGAACCCCTTATTGAAAAAGAACCCTACGTTGCCCACATTTCAGGTCCTCTTGTCGCCGTGAAGTTGCGCGGGTGCACAGGGTAGCCTAAACCCTAAATCCTAAACCCTAAACCCTAAACCCTAAACCCTAAACCCTAAACCCTAAACCCTAAACCCTAAACCCTCCGAAGCCCGAAACCCGTGAAGTCTTCAACTCTCGGACTCTGCGAGGGGGCGGGGGGGGTGGGGGGGTGGGGCGGGTGGCGAGATGCAGTTGACAACAGCAAAGAGCTTCTCAAGCACTGAACCACTCGGGCAGTGTTCCGAGTTTTGGGTTTTAGGGGGGGGGGGGGGTTGAGAGAGGATTTTTGGATAAGTTTTGGGGTGTTAGGGACCGTTGGAGTTCTGGGTGCAGGGTCTTTGGGCTTGGGATGCGAAAGCGCATCAGTTTCGGAGTACTACGAGTAGCTGCAGCAGCAAACGTAACAAATCGTGACGACAGTTGTATCAAGCGTGTTGTGAAGAAATAACGGTCAAAACGCAGTCCTTGAACTTCGCACGCTTGCTCGCTGAGGCTTTTTTCTGCGAAGATGCACATTGCCGAGAGACATCATGCCACAGGCACCTTAAGATCGCAATTATCTGTAGCAGCTTGACCTCTAGCTTTCCTTCAGCTTAGAGAGGAATGCAGCGGTTTTTTGAGCAAGAGCCTGTGTTTGAAGCCTTCTTCTTTGTTGGATGAGGTCAGCACGAGTGGCTGAAGAGCGCTACACCCTGCGTTCGCTGCATCATTGAGCGGAAGCTGGGATTATGAAGGTTTCATGCAGTTGGGGCGGCCGCACGTGCGGTCAGTCGCAACGAGACACCCCTCATCGCGGTTCCCGAATCCCGCCCGCGGCTGCAACTTTGCTGCTAGCCGCTCCATTCCCTTCCATTCCATTCCAAGCCTAAAGATCGGTGTGGGGAAGGGGAAGGGTTGGGAAGGAGACCCGGATCCGGGTCTGCTCGTTCTAGATGCCGGCAGGAAGCCGAGAGGCGAATTAGGTGCCTGCCTATCTTCGCAAGCCTCCGGTGTTCGGTTTGTACGGCTTGCTGTTGCATGGAGGTCTGCGCGGGCGGCTTCCTTCAGGCATGCAAGGTTTCATAGAGGCCTTTTGATTGTGGTAAGTCCGTGTTTGCGGCAATGCAGCTGGAGCTTTCGCATTCGATCACCACTCACTGGCCACGGAGTCCACGCACCATTCAGACCCCTTTGAGAAACCGAAGGCGTGCGCCAAAGTCGACATCTTGACTTTCAGTGCCCGCCCCATGTGTGGGCAAGATGGGGCCACGCGTCTGCGGGTTGTTTCTCGCATGCATCGAGCTTCTTCCAAGAGGTATCGGGTTTGGGGTTAAGGGCCCCTAAGCTTCAGCCTCGAGGTCGCAAGCTCTGCAGCTTTCAGAAAGCCCTACAAGCTTCCCAAACCCATCCAACACCGCAGCGAGGATCTCCAAGGTGACATGAGCTGCAGCACTTAGCAAAGCATCATCTCCAAGCTAAGAGCGCGGCGTATAGATCTTTGACCGGGAGCAGGAGGAGCAAAAAGGCGCGCCGACTTTAAAGATCATCCTGTATTGCACCTGCAGCGGTTGAGAACCGCTCCCGGCTTTGCAGGGATCGCCACTCGCCGCGGAGTCCACGTGCCGTTCGTGCCATTCAGACCCCTTTGAGAAACCGAAGTCACGCGCCGAAGTTGACATCTTGCCTTTTCAGTGCGAGCAGCATGGGCAAGGCGGGCCACGAGCTTGCGGACCGCCCTCGTGTGCGCTTTTGGCACTGATTCGAGCTTCCCTGCTTCTGGCCTGCAACATCGAGCCCCTGCCTCGAGGCCTTCGCTTCTCCCCTGAGGCTCCCCTTGAGCCAAATCAGCGTCGAGGTCGCAAGCTCTGCTTTCGGAGTGCCATGAGCCCTCAGTCCAAAACCGCAGCGAGGATCTCCCGGTGAAAGGAGCTGCAGCAGTTAGCTTTGCCTAAACCCTAAACCCTAAACCCGCCTTGCACCCGAAACTCTGCCTTTTCAAGTGAGCAGGGCCTGTCAACCCGGTTTGCATTTCCAGCGCCATGATTCGGAATCAAGCTAAGAGCGCGGTCTAGATCTTTGACGGGGAACAGGAGGAGCAAAAGGGGGCTGACTTCAAAGACCATGCTACAGTTGCAGCGGTTGAAATGTGCTCCCGAGGCTTTCGCAACAATCCTTGTTTAGCAGTCGATGCTGCGGTCGACGTGGGAAAGTTTCTTCTGCATCCAGGACGCCATATCGGCGACACGGCAGTTCCCAAATTTCCTGTTGCGAACAGGGTCCCTTGCTTGGGCCATGCTCTCAGTCTCTACTTCTCGAGACAAACCTGATTTCGCACACCGAATCTGTCAGAAATACAGCCAATGACGCACCGCCAGGTTTGCCAGCCGCCTTGTGAGCCCCATTCGACTCAGGCGAAGTTGCTGGACACCGGAGTTGATTGGTGCAACACTGAGCCCCAAGCCCTAAACCCTCTTCATGCGCTTGGAGCAGCCCTGTTCGCCAATCTCGACATCTTCGGGTTTTGCGCGCCTCTGTTGCGAGCCTCTGCTGCGAGCTCTGGCTGGGCTCTCTTGGCACGAGGCACTGGCCCTCGCCCCTGGCACCTGCGTCGGCTTCAGGGGCGCAGTCCCAGTCCCCACTGTCTGCCTTTCAGATCACACGGTGCACAATGTGCACATGCTCCACTTGTCAGATCTCTCCAACATCCACCTCGCAGGATGTATGGTCGACTTTTCACCTTGGGCACGATGCACGTACCCCCTCCCCTTATGCATGATCGGCTTGCACTTGCGGAGTGTTCTTCTGACCTTTTAAAGCATCCTCTAAACCAGGCTGCTCTGGCTCCAGCGGCTCGAAGTCGAAATCCCCCAGTGGACTTTGCATCTGCTCGGAGGGGTCACGTGCTGACGCGTGCCGTCCTGACACGCGCAGCCTCCTCGGTCTAGCAGGAGGGGGCGCCACAAGCCCCGAAGCTGTGTCCAGCAGGATGAAGCGCCTGGAGTCCTACAGGATCAAGCCCAGGCGTTCGACTCGGATTCTTCAGTTTATTTGCACACGCTCAGCAACCAGGGGCTAACTATAATATAGAGGAACCATACTGACAAACAGTCAGGCTGCCGGTTTGAAATCTTGAAAGCACCGTCCGTAAACTCTGGAACTGACTGGTGTTCAAGACAGGCCGGGCCCAGGCAAATGGAAAGCCTTCTTGCTCAGGCAGGCGAGTGAGGCCACCGTCCCCACAGTGCTCCCAGAGCGCCACCAGAAGTCTTCAGCAAGCTCCCACACTCTGCAGCACCGCCGATCTCTCGTACGGCTCACGCCGGGCATGAGCGGCAGAAGCTGTTCGAAGCCGTCCTCCTTCCTCCTCCTCCCCCTCCCCCCGAACCCTAACAATAGAGCTGCTGGTGCGCCGGGTCGTTGGTTGGGCCTTTCCTTCCTCCAGGGGTTTGGACTTTCTGCGGAATGAAGTCAAAGTTGCCATGACTGCGTCTTCCATGCTTGCCCTCCTCGAGCGGTGTTAGCTTCTAGGCAGCCGGTGCTTCGCAGCACTTGCTCTAGACAGCGTTAACTGTCTGCATTCCTTGTTTGCTGCTTACTCGTGCTTACTCTTGTGAGAGGTCCCTGCACATTGAGAAGGAAGACCCTCGCGACCCGAGGAGGACAAGCAAGCGGTCGGTTTACGTTTACATCCGACGCCTGCATTCCTTGTGCAAGCCGAAGGCTTCGCACCTGGACTTGAGGACGCGACCCCAGTGGGGCTGTGAGGATGGCCCATTGACTCGGCCGTGAGCTTTGCGATGCCGAAGGCGATCAGAGAAGTCGCTCAGTCAAAGTGGGCATTGAGAGGACGTGCTGCCGAGATGCACTGCTGATGGCATCTGACCTGGTGCTCTCTTTCAATGCTCGAGAGCAGGCTGTAGTCGAGTTGTTAGGTGCAGCTCAGACGAAGGCGGGTATCGAGTTTGTGGGTTCATCCTAGAGCCCTAAACCCTCAAGAGCCCTAAATGCTGTTTACTGAAGACACGCGTATGATCGCCTTTTGCAGTTTCTGCTCCCAGGCAGGGAACGCCGCCTGAATCCTACATGGACCACTATAGGCCTGGAGGCTTCCTTTCTTCTGCCGAGGCAAATCGCCGGCACCACTTGCACAAAATTGCCTCGCCCTAAGCCCTAAGCCCCAAGCCCCAAAACCCTGACGCGATTCCTCCGACGCATTGCTCAGTAGCCTTACCCCAGCTGCATCTTTCCAGGGGCCTCGAAGAGGCTCCGAGCCCTCATGCAAGCGCGTCAAAAGAACCCGACCCACGCAAGTGGACGTTCCCCACTATAGAAACCTTAATATATTTTAATATGCTGCTGATCGCGCGCCACGTGCTGCCGAAGTAAGCTGCGAAGCTTCATGCGAGACGGCCCAGTATGCTTCCACAACTCATCAGCACTACAGCTTCGCTTTGATTGGGTAGCGCCGCCCTCTTCGAAGTGGTTGGGGAAGCCGGTCTGGTGCGTTGGTTTGCTGCGCGGAGCTTCTTTAGCAAGATCGCGCCCTGTCGACAGCACAGCTGCCATGCATTGGAGGGGGCTCCGGGATGTTGAAGAACCGTGATCCTCTTTCCCTTAGCATGAGGGATCCAATATTAAGACCCGTGAAGAAAGGAGGCTTTGTCATCGTGCCCACTGTGCCACGGGTCTGTAAGCTTCGCGCGACACCCACCATCTGCACGCAAGGCCTGCGCCCGAAGATGAATCGGGCTGCGTCGGGAAATCGATGCATTTTCTGAAGACTTTGGAGTTTGAAGCAGTTCAGACGGTGAGAAGAGGAGGCGGCCCGACTGGCCCGACCTTGTGCTCTCTGGCCTAGGCATAGTTATCCGCGTCTCTCTTGCCGCTCTGGAAGTTCTGCGAGGTGCTTGTAAGCTGTGCGTTCTGGAGGCACCGGGGCTGTTGGACCAGCTGGTGCATTGCGGCCCCATGAAGGCCCTCTGAAACCCTCTCCTTGATAGGAACACCTACAGGAGCCCTGAAAGAGAGCCCCTGTTCTCTGCGCGGAGCCAAGCAAAATGCAAGCAGGCTTTGTCCTAAAGCCCCAAAAGAATCCCTCGCAAGATCCGCCTGGTTGGTGCATTTGCTTTGGCCCTTCCCTTCGCCACTTGGCCGCCGCCTCTGCTTTCCTGCTCTTGGCAGATTCCTGTTGCGCGGTAGTCCCTACCTGCAATCTCTTCGCCGTGCCTCCTCAAAGCTACGATGATACATGGGTTTACGCTGAGTACTGTGCTTTCTTTGTGCTGGTAAGCTAACCTAAGTTCCTTGACGGAGGGCAAGGCGACTTGCGCGTTGTGCTGGCGCTCTCATGTGGCGTGCACCCGGGTTCTTGAGGAGTGCTTTGCGGTTGCTGCCGGCAGTCGCCAAAATCGGAGCGAAGCACGGCCAGGGTTCACTGCGGGATCGATTTGCCCTTGCAGAGAGACGAGGGCATCTGAGGCTGCAGAGCTTGGGGTCATCCTCGGGCTCATCAAGCTGGCGTTGCGGTGGAAGGTGCAGGACCGAAGGTGTGCGGTTACCACAGTTGCATGTCAAAAGGCCGTCGAGCTGTTAGCTCATGGCACACTCACATCCGCGCATGGTGACCCCGCAGGAGCCCGACCGAGGTTCATCAAGCCTCCCGCTCACCTGATGTGAGAAAGCACGTTGTTGAAGCCTGGATTCGCAGCTGTAGCCAGGCTTCCTTGGACTTGCTGTCGCCGTTTCAGCGCGAACTTCGCCACCTTTCACACCCTGTAGGTCTTAAATCTTGTATCCCACGGCGTTGGTAGGGCTGTACCCAAAGTCCAAAGCCCTGGAGGTCTCAAAAGAGCCACTGTGCCAACGCCGATCTCCCCACCCCGCGTGTACCATCAGTGCCAAGGCTTTATGTGATCCCGTTGCAGACGGCCCCTTGTTGAGATAAGATGCAATGCCCTTGGCCGCCACGTAAAGGACACTGCTGAGGCTTGCACTTGGCTCCGACGGAGAGGATCTGCTGGAGCAGTTTTGAATTCAACCCATGCTTCGCTTTCTTATCAAGGCACTTGCCGCTTCAACAAGCGCCCCCGGTTCACAGCCTCCATGGGCTTTTGCGAGTCTCCAACAAGGGCCAGGGGCGTTGAGAGACGGCGGCAGAGGCAGGGCTGATAGCGATGCAGACGGCGTGAAGCCTCGCAAGGCGCAGCCCGAGCCTCTCTTCCGGCCAGATGCGAGGCCCGTGTCGGTGGCATTCATCAAGAAAAGTCCGCCTTTGCAAGGTTGGCAACTCATCCCTACCATCCCCACCTCCCCGCGATGCGGGGGGCGGAAGCCTGGCCGCACACCAGTTGCGTATATTCGAAGCGATTCAAGGATAACGCACTACAGGTTTGCCAGCGGACTCAGGCGAAGTTGCTGGACACCAGAGTTGACTGGTGAAACTCTGAACTCGGAGTCTCCGATGCTGACCCAGTCGCTCGGTTTTACAGGGCGTTCCTTGGGGTTTGAAGGGCTTCACACGGTATGGAGACCGTCCTCTCTCAGAGTTCCTTGTTTGCGGCCGGAGACCTGGACAAGGAATGGACCACAAGGGATCCTGTCCGTGAGCACTCCTGATTTCCGGGTTCCCAGAAATCGGTTTCATGCAAGGTTGCGTCGCCCCCCCTTGTCCTGAGAGGATCTCGTGCCTGACTGGCCCGAAGACGCCCCCAAGAAGGCCTAGGCTCTGGCATTGTTCCTGGACTTCCGAGGATGCTGAGCACGTGACTTCCCCCTCTTCGCCTAAAACCGGATGTGCCGGAAACGCTGCAAAGCTCCGGCGCTCAACCGCCAGGTTCCCCCTGTCTGATATTTAACGCGGCCTGTACCGCAATGAACCGCCTAGACCTTGCAAGGGACAAAGGGGGTCGGGGGTCTGCTTCGGGAGCCATGGCCCCAGTAACCTTAAAGAAACTTGGGCTGATTCCCTGGTTGTTGATGCCGAAGTGAATTATGGGGGGAGGGAAGAACACTGTGGTTCCGCCACATCAAGAGGCCCATCAGGCAGGATACTCCATGCTGAGGGATGTATATAATGGGTTTAGGGTTTTTTGTTTTAGGCCCTTCAGGATGTCACAAAGAGCGGGGGCCTCGAAATGTGCGGTAGCAGGTTTAGTAGTATCTTTACATGGTTGGAGTGGAGGATAATTGATGCCCTGGAGTCTGTATTGTAAGCGGGCAAGTTCTGCTCCAATTGGCCAGTTTTCAACATCAAGAACTTCGGGTAGCTGCGCAAACCAATGGTACGGGGCAAGCCAGTGCAAGACATCGACCGCTTCTTCGAGGCTCATACTGGTAAGCGTGCGCTCGAGAAGCGTGCCAGGTATGTCCTGGATGGTCTAGGCTCTGCGGGGGCTCATCCTGCGAGATCACAATTTGCAAAGCGATCCAGCGTCTTTCGGTGCCCGTTAGTTGCCCTGACGCCAAGGGTTTGGGTTTCTTGCAGAAGAGATGCCTGGATGTGTGCTTGGCGAGTTTGTTTTTGGGGTCCGGTGTTGGCATGGGGTACTTGGCGAGGTGGGTTTTTGCGCTGTTGGGATGCACGCACGGTTGCAATGCTTCCATCAAGGGAAGCATCTGGGGCAGCACCGGGGACAGGCCCTGTATTCATAGAAGCTCGTGGGTGATCACTGAGCATGGAAGGGGCTTTCCGGAAAGGTTAGCACGTCAGCCCGAAAGGGGGATGCAGGTGAGGACTTTTCATGGCAAAAATGTAGCTTCCGTTAGTGTTGCTAGCCTGCTAGAGCTGCAAGCGACGGGTGCCCATCACGCCTTGGCCCAAGGCGCTTTGCCTCGTGGTTCGCTCTTGCTCCCGCGGCACATCCCCAGATTCCGCCATGTCTCTTGCGTTGCCGGCACGCCTGGCCGTGCCTCGAACGCATCATGCTGGTCAACAGGATATTTAATGGCTACCGCCAGTGCCGCCGACCCCTTGGAGGCAAACGCCCAAGCTGCCCAAACCCTATCCCTTCGTTTCCCCCCCCCCTTCTTCTCCTGCTCAACTCTGGGAGATAATGCCTCTGCTCTAAGCGCCGAAACCGTAAACCTTGGTTCTAAGTTCTGAAACGGTATATGTAAAGGGATGGGGTTGGAAAGGGGAAGGGTACTGAGGAAGAGGGGCAGGGGAAGGGAGTGGAATGGTTGGGTAGAGGGTATCGGCGAGGGGGGTATAGGCGGAGGGGGGGGGGGTTTGGAGAACGCAGTAGGTGAGGGATTGAGGAGGGGCAGGGGGGCTGGGGAGGGGGGGTGGCGGGGCCAGTGCGGGAAGGGTAGGGTCGAGGCGAGGGGGGGGGAGGGTTTGGGGTAGGGGTGGGGGTGGGGGTGGGGTGGGGGGAGGTGGCATGTGAGGGGTTGAGGAGGTGGGTGTGTGTGGGGTGGGAGGTCAGGGACGGGGGGGAGGAGGACGGGTGGGGAGGGAGAGGAGAGGGGCAGGGCAGGAGGAGTGGAATGGTTGGGAAGGGGAAGGGTAGTGGGGGGGGCAGGGGAAAAAGGGTAGGAGAGGTGGAGTGGGCAGGGATGAGGGGCGGAGTAGCTGGTAGAGGGAAGGCCTGCAGGATGGGGATGGGGAGGAGGGGGCGGCGGGGGTTGGGCGGGTGGGGTGGGTAGGGGGGCGGGGGGTGGGGTGGGGGAGGGGGGTGGGGGGAAGGGCGGGAAGGGCGGAAAAAACGAAAAAGGCGGGCGTGTACTGGACCCTGTAAATGATTGCCTCATCCGCGAGGGGAGGTCTTGGCGGAGGGGGGGGTCGGCAGCGGGTGGGGTAGGGCAGGGGGGGGTGGGGGGTTTAGAGGGTAGGCCTGTGCGGGATGTGAGGGGCGTGGCTCGTGGGGGGGTGGAGGCAGGGCGGGGTGTGGGTGGGGCGGGGGGCGGGGCGGGGGGGTGGGGGGGACGGACAGAGGAATGGAGTGGAAGAGGTTGCGGTCAGCACAGGGATGGGGGAAGGCCCCGGGAAAAAACACGGGGAACAAACAGGGAGGGGAGCAGTGCGGGAGGGTGGGTGAGGGGGGGGGGGAAGCGAAGGGGGGTGGGGGGGTGAGAGGGGGGGGTGGGGAGAGGCGGGAAGGGCGAGAGGGCGGGCGTGTACTGGACCCTTTATCGTTGTCTCATCGGCGGGTGGCAGCGGGTGGGGTAGGGCAGGGGGGGGCTGGGGGGTTTGGTGGTAGGGGTTGGGGGGGGGTGGGTTTCTAATCGGTGGGGGGTGGGGGGTGGGGGGGTGGGGTGGGGGATGGGGTGGGTGGTGCGGGGGGGGAAGGGGGGGCGGGGTGTGGGGGGGGTGGGGGGGGGTGGGGGAGGGGGCGGGAAGGGCGGGAAGGGCGGGGAGGGCGGGCGTGTACTGGAGCCTCTAAATCATTGCCTCATTGGCGAGGGAGGGTGTAGGCGGAGGGGGGGGAGGGAGGGGGTGGTGTGGGGGAGGGGGTGGGGGGGGGTGGGTGGGGGGGTGGGTTTCTCTTAGGGGGTAAGGGGGACGGAGGGGGGTAAGTGGAGAGTGGAAGAGGTTGCGGTCAGGGCAGGGATGGGGGGAGGTCAGGGGGGGCGGGGGGGACAAACAGAGAGTGTTCGGAGAGGTGGAGTGGAGGAGGTTGTCGGTCAGGGCAGGGGGGGGGAAACAAACAGAGTGTGGGCAGGGGGGGGGCTGGGGGGTTTGGGGTGGGGGGTAAGGAAGGGCGGTATGTGAGGGATTGAGGAGGGGGAGGGGTCGCGGGTGGGAGTGGAATGGTAGGGAAGGGGAAGGGAGTGGCAGAGGGTAGGCCTGTGGGGGATGTGAGGGGCGTGGCCGTGGCTGGTGGGGGGGGGGTGGAGGCAGACGGGGGGTGGTAGGGGAGGTGGGTTTCTAATCGGTGGGGTGTGAGAATGTGGGGAGGGGTTGGGGGGTGGGGGGGTGGGGGGGTGAGAAGGGTAGGCGGGGTGTGGGGGGGGTGGGGGCGGGAACAAGGGTGGGAAGGGCGGGGAGGGTCGGGGTCGGTTGCTGGAGCCTTTTAAATCAATTGCCTCATCGGCGAGGGGGCGGGGCTGGTGGGGGGAGGGGGGAGGCAGGTGGGGGGGGTGGTAGGGGTGGGTGTAGGGGGTTGGGAGGGTGGGGCGTGGAGGGGGGAGAGGCAGGGGTGGGTGCAGGTTTGGGGGGGGGGGGGGGGGAGGGGGTTGGGGCGGGGGGTGGGGCGGGGGACGGAGGGGGGTAAGTGGAGAGTGGAAGAGGGTGTGAGGGTTGAGGAGGAGGGGGGGGGGGGGTGGGGTGGGGGGGGGTGGGGGCGGTGGGGGGGGTGTGGGGGGGGGGGAAGGGGGAGGGGGGGAATGTGGGGGGGGGGCGAGGAGGGGGGGGGGGGGGGGTGAGAAAGAGGCGGGGTGTGGGGGGGGGTGGGGGGGGGGGTGGGGGAGGGGGCGGGAAGGGGGGAAAGGGGGGGAGGGCGGGCGGTGTACTGGAGCTTTAAATCATTGCCTCATCGGCGAGGGAGGGTATAGGCGGAGGGGGGGGTCGGAGGGGGGGTGGGGCAGGGCAGGGGGGGGTGGGGGGTTTGGAGCGGGGGGGCGGCCTGCGGGGGATGTGAGGGGGGGGGTGTGAGTGGGAGGGGAGGGTAGGGGTAGGTAGGTCGGGGTTGGGGGGGGGTTTTTTCGGCGGGGTGTGTAGGGGGGGGGTTGGGGGTGGGGCAGGGGGGGAGGGGGGGTGGTAAGTGGAGAGGTGGAGTGGAAGAGGTTGTGGAAGGGGATGGGGGAGGGCGGGGGCGGGGTTCGGGAGGGGTTGAGGGAGGGGAGGCGTGGGGGGGTGGGGGGTGGTGGGGTGTGGAGGGGGTGCGGGGGGCGGTAAGGGCAGTGGGTGAGGGGTTGGGGTAGGCCTGCGGGGGGCGTGGCTGGTGGGGGGTGGAGGGTGGTGGGGGTTGGGTTTCTAATCGGCGGTGTTGGGGGCGGGGGGTGGGGCGGGGGGGTGGGGGGGACGGAGAGGTGGAGTGGTTGCGGTCAGGGCAGGGATTGGGGGAGGTCGGGGGGGGTGGGGGGAACAAACAGAGAGTGTTCGGAGAGGTGGAGTTGCGGTCGGGTGGAGGGGTGGGGGGGTGGGGTGGGGGATGGGGTGGGTGGCGAGGGGGGTGGTGGGGTGTGGGGGGGGGGCGGGGGGGGGCAGGGGGCTGGTGGTGGTGAAGCGAAGGGGGCGGTGGAATGTGGGGGGGGCGAGAGGGGGTTAGGGGGTGGGGGGGTGGGGGGGTGAGAAAGGGAGGCGGGGTGTGGGGGGGGGTGGCGGGGGGGTGGGGGAGGGGGCGGGAAGGGCGGGGCCCGACCGGGTACCGACCGGGTACCGAGCAGGCACCGACAGGGTGTTGGTGAGGGCTCGGTGGGGTCGGGACCTGGAGGGCGGGGGGGTTGGGGGGGGGGGGGGGAGGGGGGGGGGCGGGGCGTTGGGCGGGCGGGGGCGGGGAGGGCGGGCGTGACTGGAGTCATCGGCGAGGGATGTGAGGGGCGTGGCTGGGGGGGAGGGTGGAGGCAGGTTTGCGTTCAGGGCAGGGATGGGGGCAGGGGGGGGCTGGGGGGTTTGGGGGGGCTGGGTGGGTGGCGAGGGGGGTGGTGGGGTGTGGGGGGGGGGGCAGGGGGCTGGAGGGGGGTGGGTGAGGGGAGGCGAAGGGGGGGCGGTGGAATGTGGGGGGGGGAGGAGGAGGGGTTAGGGGGTGGGGGGGTGGGGGTGACCACTCCATTCTAACAGCAAGGCAGCGGGAGGGGTGGGCAGGAGTGGGGCATGCACTGGAGCCCTTAAAACACGCCAGTCCAGGCGGAGGGGGTCGGCGGGGTGGGAAGGGCGGGGGGAGTGGGGGGAGCGGGGGGGGCGGGGGGCGGAAAGGGCGGGAGAGGGCGGGCGTGTACTGGAGCCTTTAAACATTGCCTCATCGGCGAGGGGGGTCTAGGCGGAGGGGGGCGTCGGCAGCGGGTGGGGCGGGGGGGGGGTTTGGGGTGGGGGGTCAGGGAGGGCGGTGTGAGGGATGGAGGAATGGGAGGGTAGCGGAGGCCTGCGGGGGATGTGAGGGGCGTGGCTTGGTAGGGGTTGGGTGTAGGGGGTTGGGAGGCGTGGAGGGGGGGGAGGCGAGTTGGGGGGGGGGGGTGGGTTTCTCTTAATGGTAGGGGGTTGGGGCGGGGGGTGGGGCGGGGGACGGAGGGGGGTCAGTGGAGAGTGGAAGAGTTTGCGGTCAGGGCAGGGATGGGGGCAGGTCGGGGGGGGGGGGGAACAAACACAAAATGTTTGGAGAGGTGGAGTGGAGGAGGTTGTCGGTAAGGGCAGGGATGCGGGAGGTCGGGGGGGGCGGAAACAAACAGAGTGTGGGCAGGGGGGGGCTGGGGGGTTTGGGGTGGGGGGTGGGGGAGGCGGTGTGTGAGGGGTGGGGGTTGGGGGGGGGGG